>CAIGQQ010032828.1:1471-14244 GCA_903798035.1 Danio albolineatus
GGAACACAACTGAACACACTGATCTCCTCAACACACACACACACACACACACACACACACACACACACACACACACCACAATATACAGATGGAGACAAGCTGACGAGTGCTGCTGTGTGATTGTGAATGTTTCCCGCGTGATGTTCAGATCCTCGATCTCTGAATGCTCCTGAGACTGGAGTGATGGAGCCTTTACAGGAGACGTTTAACACTCAGCAGCGTCTGCCGTGCCTGAAAGCTTTTAAAGGGCAGCTACACTCTAAAAAACACAGTGTTAAAAACTACCCATATTGGGTTGTTTTTAACCTTATTGCTGGGTAAATATAGGACAGAACACATCTGGGGTTAATAATTGGGTCATCATTTTTAACCCCAAAAATGGGTTGTTTTTTCTACCCAATAATTGGTTATTTTACTTAAATAACAGGTTAGTTTGACTTAATTAATAGGTTATATTTTCAAATGTAATTTTTAGCTTTTTTTTTTTTTAAAAAACAAACAAACATGTGAATATTGTATTAGCTTGGTTAATTTTTTGTTGCATTACATCTGTTCAGCACATCACACTTTGTAAATACACTTTATCTCAGAGATCACACACAACTAAATCATGAACTCGTTTCACAATTTGTTTAATATTTATGGGTTGCTCCCAAGCAACAACCTCCCGCTCTCCCTCGGGAAGCCAATACGGAAGTAACTCAAACTGCAATTCATCGAAATTCCGCTAGTCCTGGCTCCATAATAGAGCAAATCTCTAATTAGCCCACTGTTAAAATGGCCAACTTTACAGCAGAAAAAAAGATGTTTACAGCCTGGTACAAAGAGCGATTTTGGTTCATATAGCTAATATTACCCTTCATGACAACTGTGAGGGGGTGAATTTTTTTATAACTCATCCGTTTCCTTTATATTAATCTAAATTAAGTTTGCATAATTAAGGGCGTGGCCACTTGAGTGACAGCTAGTCCCGCTGGTCGCCGTCACGTCACCTCAGCTGATTCCGGCTGATTAGCCGCTGATCTCGGCATATTCAGCGTATTTTTGTGTTGTTTTATTTGGCTTTACACAGTCAGTTGCCTTTTGGAATTATTTCCTACAATTATCAGATGATATGACACGCTGTGTGCTCTTAATTGTGCTCACAAACCATTCACATGGCCTCTGTTTCCCAGCTGAGTGAAATTATATACTTATACCATCTCTATAAATGTAATTGCTTTATTTAGGATAAATAATGATTTAAAATGTTCTTCAGAACTCTAATGCACTCCAGAATCTGACAGATTGATCAGCTGTAGTCTATAAAACAGTCTCCTGAAGCGTTGTCATACAGTGTTCTGCCTGGATTTCATAAATATTCCTGCATTTACTAACACAGACTATATCTGAAGTATTTGGATGTAATCCGCACTTTCTTCCTGTTGAAAAACGTCATAAGAACGATGTTTAGTGGCTTGATGTATTACAGCAGTGCTTTCAACAGACTAAACACTTTATTGATATAGTGGACAACCAAGCACGTGTGGTCAGAACACAAACGAGTCGCAGGTAATGAAATATTATGTGTTTCTCCCATAAGAAAGCTCTTAGCTAAATGCCAGCATGCGTCCTGTAGCTCCGCCCACGCTCCGCCTCTTTGCCCTTGTTTGGTATGCCTCGGTTGGTGCGATGACGTGCGAACAAAATGGCGACGGTTGGCCACGCCTACTAGTAAGATTTATTTTTGGCCTTTTTGCCTTTATTAGATAGGACAGTGTTGAGACAGGAAGCGAAGTTGGAGAGAGAGAAGGGGTAGGGTAGGGAAATGTCCTCGAGCCGGGATTCGAACTTGCGACGCCCTGACGTGCTGCTGCACCATATGTCGGCGCGCTAACTGCTAGGCTATTGCACCGACGCTCGTAAACATTTATAATAATAATATATATATATGTGGCATCGGAGTCAGCCCCTGCTGAGAGTTGATTTGACCCAAGGAGCTGGGTTGATGTGCCTGTGTGGTGCTAGGGTTGTATTGATTCAAAACCACCCAAGACTCTGAAAATAACCCCCAAAAATTACCCAAATGCCTCAACCCAACATTTGGGTAGAAAAAATGACCCCGGATTGTTTAGTGTGTATGATGAACATGGTCTGTTGTCAGCTGTTTGGACAGAGCTGTGTGTAGTGTCGTGTGTCCACAGGCATACTGGGCTGATAGAAACACAATAAGGCTACGTTCACACTGCAGGCAAATGTGGCGCGAATCTGATTCTTTTGCCCACATGTGACTCAGGTGTTGACAGTGTGAACAGCCCAAACAATCTTTTCATGTCAGGTTTTTGCCACGTTGCGTTCACACTGCGAGGCTCAGTGCTCACATCTGATTTTTCCTCAGATCTGATTGTTTTGCGTAGCTGTTCACACTGCTGTTATAAATGTGGCCAATATCAGATGTGCAGTGTGAGCAGATCATGGTCCTAAACTGACCTAAACTGAAGTAATATATATATTATTATTATAAATGTTTATGAGCAACCCATAAATATTAAACTAATTGTTTTAAATGCAGTTCATGATTTAGTTGTGTATGATCTCTGAGGTAAAGTGTGTTTACAGAGTGTAATGTGCTGAACAGATGTAATGGAACAAAAAATGAACAAAGCTAATACAATATTCACATGTTTGTTTGTTTTTATGTGGTTAATGATTTTAAAAGAAAGCTAAAAATTTTATTTGAAAATATAACCTATTAATTAAGTCAAACTAACCTGTTATTTAAGTAAAAATAACCAATTATTGGGTAGAAAAAAAACAACCCATTTTTGGGGTTAAAATGATAACCCAATTACTTGGGTTAAATTAACCCTGGATTTGTTCTGTCCTATATTTACCCAGCAATAGGGTTAAAAACAACCCAATATGTGTAGTTTTTAACACTGTGTTTTTTAGAGTGTAGGGGATCCGTGCTCAAAGGAGGGGCACTTTCACTTTAAGGAGGAGCTTTCTCTCTGAGAGAATAAAGAGCAGGTGCTCGAGCACACAAACCCCCTTCTGCACATGTCTGCTGTTTATAATGAGGTATAATGAAATAACTCTGCAATCAGAGATAAACCAGCTCCACCTTCACTGTTCAGTGTGCACTGCTCATTAACCCATGATGACTTCACTACAGCGCTGGTCAGATAGACGCGCATCGCTGCTGTCATAAATCACAAATAATCAGTGTTTTCAATCATTTCGACTTATTTTAGGTTTCAAACACACATTAGCAGTAGCAGAACAACCCTTTACAGGTCATGAAGTACACCACGGCTGTCTGTGAAAGGGGCAATAATTACATTAAGCATGACAGCGTGCTTCAGTATACACATTGTGTGCATAATTAGACATTCTGTGCTGTCCGTAACTGCACTTTAGCGCACGCGGGTCAGTTTAGGACCATGATCTGTTCACACTGCACATCGGATATTGGCCACATTTATAACAGCAGTGTGAACAGCTACGCAAAACAATCAGATCTGAGGAAAAATCAGATTTGAGCACTGAGCCTCGCAGTGTGAACGTAGCCTAAGTCTATTTAAAATAGGATCCAATTCCCTCCCATTTTGAGGCAGACAGCAATGTAGGAGTGCGGTTTCCCCGCCAGTGGTGGAAAGAGTACTGAAAAACCATACTCCAGTAAAAGTACCATTACTTGCCCATAAATGTAGTGCAGTAGAGTAAAAGTATCTGTAGTAAACATTACTCAAAGTATGAGTAAACAGTAGAGCTTTTAGTAGTACTCAAGAGTAGTGAGCAGTGAGTATTACACTGTAGAGAAGCTGATGCGTTTACAGAATGTTACGTTTACACATCCCTGCACAAACAACATGTGCTGTATTTAGGGATCTTCCTATTTTCGTTCGTTCCTTCCAACCTTCCTTCAATTATTTGTTTGTTCTCTCCTTCCTTCATTCATTTGTTCCCTCCTTCCTTCGTTCACTCGTTCGTTTGTTCATATTTTTGATCCTTTTGTTCATTCATTCGTTTGTTCGTTCCTTCCCTAGTTTGTTCAGTCCTTCCTTGAATTCCTCCTTCATTCGTTTGGTTCCTTCTTCTTTGCTCTCTTCATTTGTTCGCTCATTCTTTCTTCCATATTTATGTTCCTTCCTTCATTAGGTCCTTTTGTTCATTCATTCGTTTGTTCGTTCCTTCCTTCCCTAGTTTGTTCAGTCCTTCCTTGAATTCCTCCTTCATTCGTTTGGTTCCTTCTTCTTTCCTCCCTTCATTTGTTCGCTCATTCTTTATTCCATATTTATGTTCCTTCCTTCATTAGGTCTTCTGTTCATTCGTTTGTTTGTTTGTTCGTTCCTTCCTTCCTTAGTTTGTTCAGTCCTTCCTTGAATCCTGCCTTCATTTATTCGTTTCTTCAATCCTTCCTTCCATCCCCTGTTCAGTCCTTCCTTTTATTTGGCCCTTCCTTCCATTCTTCATTCGTTCCACTAGTGATAGTTTAAGGCTGTTTGGTGATTTCAGTCCTCATCCAGTCGACGTCCATCATTTTCAGTCACATGCAGTTCTATAAACAGTCTCTGGATCATTGCGTGTGCAGATTTTGGACATCTTCTTGGACATTTTTAATGTTTCCCAAAGGTTTGCTGCGTTTATAAAGCGCCCATGTCTTGAGGTTGTTCAGTATGATGTGATTTACTTTCTATGTGTGATTTAATTGGACAGGAATCACAGGACTGATCTTTCTACTGTAGACAATGACCATAGACAAGACAGAAATACAGTAGTGACTGCAGGATGAAGGACAGTAGTGGAGGAAAAGCACCGATACTGCACTAAACATGTGCTCAAGTCCACATTTATAAAACTACTCAGTAAAGTACAACTCCTGAGGAAAACTACTCAATTACAGTAGTCTGAGTATTTGTAATTAGTTACTTTACACCACTGTTCCCCGCCCACTGAATTGATTGACAGCTGCGTATTAACATATCTCCGTAGTAACGTGTATAATCATATCAACAAGACAGGACGTGCGCAAAGCAACCGGGATTAACAGATCTGTTCAGCGCTCTGTGATCATCAGATGTGTTGAACACGTGTTTAAATCCGCGTTTGTGATGAATTATAGTGATTTTACCGTCTTTATCACCTTTGTCAGGACAATTATAACAGAAGATGCTTCAATCCCGGTTTGTGGACGTCAAGTCAGGTTATTTTGTACATGAACATAACAGATATCCATACAGCAGTGGAGATTAACCTGTATCCTGTCATATTTGTCTTCCAAGAACAGTTTAATGTTAAATGCGCGTGCTGTATGTGTGTGTGCATGAACTTTGTAACAATATTGTGTGTGACTCATCGTTGCAGAAAGGCTTGAATTTACTCCACTACAAATACATCAAATAATCATTGGGATAGTTCTTACTGTAGTATTTCTCACTGACGTTACGAGAGATCTGCTTCCTTCATGTCTGTCACTGTGCTGTTTATCTGATGGAGGCGGAGATTGAGACACACTCTGACACTCACGTGGGAATGGTGGGCGGGGAGAGCCAGCATTAAAGGCACAGGCCCTTTAATATTTTGATTTTTTTTAATCGTATGAACATTTATGTGTGTATTATAGGGGCGTCACGGTGGTGCAGTGGGTAGCACGATCGCCTCAAAGAAAGAAAGTCGCTGGTTCGAGCCTCGGCTGGGTCAGTTGTTGTTTCTGTGTGGAGTCTGCATGTTCTCCCCGTGTTGGTGTGGGTTTCCTCCGGGTGCTCCGGTTTCAGTCCAAACACATGCGCTATAGGGGAATTGGGTAAGCTAAATTGTCCGTAGTGTATGAGTGTGAATGAGTGTGTATGGGTGTTTCCCAGTGATGGGTTGCAGCTGGAAGGCCATCCACTGTGTAAAACATATGCTGGATAAGTTGGCGCTTCAATCCGCTGTGGCGACCCCAGATAAATGAAGAGACTAAGCCGAAAAAAAAAATTTAAAATCATAAAATCATCATATTATAATCATTTCTGAAGCATCATGTGACTCTGAAGCCTGCAGTAATGATGCTAAAATTCAGCTTAACATCACATATATAAATTACACTGAACTATATATGTGAACAGAAAACATTTATTTTGAATTATAATAATATATCACATTTCCACAGTAAATTTAAGATGAGAACCCAGCTAACAAATTTAGGTTGTGAGAACGTTCTCATAACGTTATCTGTAACGTCCCGAGAATGTTGAAATGTCCAGTTTGCTTAATGTTACTAGAACGTTTTTTTATGGTTAGCATAACGTTCTTACAACATTTTCAAAACCTAAATTTCCCCCAAAATATAATGTTCTAAGAACGTTTATTTGTAAATTTCCAATAATGTTGAAATGTCCAGTTTGCTTTAATGTTGCTAAAACTTTTCTTTATGGTTAGCATAACGTTCTTACAACGTTCATAAAACCTACGATGAGAACGTTCATCAAGTACAAATAACGTCCTGAAGATGTTGCAAGAACTTTGTTTTAAGAACATTTTCCATCAACATTTCGAAAACGTTCATCAAGTGCAAATAACGTCCTGAAAACATTGTTATAAGAACGTTTTTCATCAATATTATGAGAACGTTCATTAAGTACAAATAACATCCTGAAGACGTTCCAAAAACTTTGTTATAAGAACATTTTCCATCATTATTATGAGAACGTTCAAGTACAAATACCGTCCTGAAGACGTTCCAAAAACTTTGTTATAAGAACATTTTCCATCATTATTATGAGAACGTTCAAGTACAAATACCGTCCTGAAGACGTTCAAAAAACTTTTCTTCTAAGAACGTTTTTTTAAACAACGTTACAAGAACATTAACAACGTTATGAGAACATTCTAAAAACGTTCCATTGATAATGTTCTGTGCTAACATTTTCACAACTTTTAAATAACGTCAGTGAATGTTCTGGGAACGTTCTGTGTTAGCTGGGAAAAGACTTGCATAAATATAATTAAAGCAAAATAAAATCATCCAATTATAATAACTTCTGAAGGATCATGTGACCCTGAAGACTGGAAATTCAGCTTTATATCATAGAAATGGAGGAGATGTTACTGTGTGTTCACATATATTCATTTAATTTTGAATTATAATACTCATTCATTCATTTTCTTTTCAGCTTAGTCCTTTATATCAGGGGTCACCACAGCAAAATGAACTATTCCAGCATATGTTCTTTCATCTGCAAGCCAGTAATGGGAAACACCCATACACACTCATTCACACACACACATACACACACACACACACACACACACACACTATGGACAATTTAGTTCATCAGTTCCCCTATAGCGCATGTGTTTGGGGAAACCGGAGCACCCGAAGGAAACCCACACCAACACGGGGAGAACATGCAGTCTCCACACAGAAACACCAACTGACCCAGCCGAGACTCGAACCAGTGACCTTCTTGCTGTGAAGCAGCAGTGCTAACCACTTTGCCACCATGCCACCCTGAATTATATTAATACATCACATTTTTACAGTATATTTTTAAACTGACAAACTCAGCCTGGATGAAAAAATATATGAATAAATATAATTAAAGCAAAAAATTAAATAATCTAAGTGTATTATAATAATTTCTGAAGCATCATGTGACTCTGAATGCTGCAGTAATGATGCTAAAAATCCAGCTTTACATCACAGACATACTTCCGTAGTGAACAGAACATGTTTATTTTGAGTTATATTAATATATCACACTTTTAGAGTAATCTTTAGACCTGACACACTTAAAAATAAAGCAAAGAAATAGCCTAGTAAAGTCATATATAGGCCGGATCCCTGTGTTTACTGATCTACTGGTTATCATGTATTATTTGCATTGAAACGAGAAGATTGTCAAAGTAAATGACTGTAGTAATGTCACATCCTCTCATCCGTGTGTGTTTGTTTTCGTCATGTGACCTCCACCATGTGCTCCTTTGTTCCAGTTCCCACCACTCATTATGTTCATCACCTCCACATGTGTCTCACTCCAGTGTGTCATCATTGTCCTCATTTTCCAGTTAGTTCTTTGTCTGGTAGTGCTATGTTGATGTCTGTCTTTATCCCATGTTCTTCCCTGTGAGTAATTGTGAATAAATATACGTGTTTTGATAATCCTGAGCCTTCCTACCGTGAACGCAGACAAGTAAACTATCCCTATTAGTTAATTTCAGTGTGTCCATCCTCTTTCCTTGTGCCCAACAGTGAATGGTACTGGTTTCCTCCAGCGCTTCTGTGCTGGGTTTGAACTATCAGCTGGTCGTAGTGATATATGCACTCATCTGTCCAGACACAGATTATATCAGCCTGCAGCTGGGTCAATATCTAATTTACCGTCCTACCTAACGTCAAATCCAGATGACATATCAGTCAGAGCAGAGCGGGTGTCTTCTGGGTCAGATGAAGTGCATCTGTTCACCCTACACACAATAACACACAATGCAGTGGTGTGTGTTTAAGGTCGTAGAGGAATGATCCACTCTAGGTTATTACATTATCAGAGAATAAGGCTTATGGTCTGGTCTCCACAGCTGCTCACGGGTCAGATGCTGTCTTCCAGACATTCCTCACTGTTTGCAGTATAAACGTTGGGTCAAATAATGGACAAATCCTAACAGTCTCTTTTTTTTAAATTTTTTGGCCTAGATTTAGGTTGATGTAATCCAAAGTTGGGTTAAAATGACTAAACAACCCAACCCGTTGACCTTCATTGTATGGATAAAATGCATCTTAATCTCTTCTTGTGTAATTGAAATGCAGCAGATTATGGTTTGGTGTGTGTTTTGTGCATTTAATGCTTTATTTACAGCAGCTGGAGGAATTTAATCTAAAGATAATTCATTGGTTGGGTTATTTCAACCTACATTTAAAGGGTAAAATAGTGACATTGTGTTTATTTTTAAATTTAAATGTAATATGTCTATTTATTACCCTGCAAGTTTGGATATAACCCAATGTTGGGTTAAAATGACCAAACGACCCAACCCATTGACCTCCATTGTATGGGTAAAATGCAATTTAAATATAACCCTATGTCCATATTTGACCCAAATTTAGGTTGATATAACCCATTGTTGGGTTTAAAACGACCAAACGACCCAGCACGTTGACCTTCATTGTATGGGTAAAATGCATCTTAGTATCAAAGTATCCTGATATCTGCATTTAGTGTGTGATTTATGCGTTTAATACTGCGTTTATGGAGGAAATTAATCTCCAGTTAGTTTATTGGTTGGGTTATTTCAACCTAAATTTGCTGAGTAAAGTATAGACATTGGGTTCATTTTTCAATTTAAATGTAACCCTATGTCTATATTTGACCTAAATTTAGGTTTATTTAACTCAAGTTTGGGTTAAAATGACCAAATGACCCAACACATTGACCTTCATTGTTTCCAGATAATTAATATCCAGATAATTCCAGAAAATTAATTGGTTGGGTTATTTCAACCTACATTTTGCAGGGTAAAATATTGACATCATGTTCATTTTTTACATTTAAATGTAATATGTTCATATATTACCCTGCAAGTTTGGATATAACCCAATGTTGCGTTAAAACGACCAAATGACCCAACCCATTGACCTTCATTGTATGGGTAAAATGCATCTTAGTATCAAAGTATCCTGATATCTTCATTTAGTGTGTGATTTATGCGTTTAATACTGTGTTTATGGAGGAAATTAATCTCCAGTTAGTTTATTGGTTGGGTTATTTCAACCTAAATTTGCAGAGTAAAGTATAGACATTGGGTTCTTTTTTCAATTTAAATGTAGCCCTATGTCCATATTTGACCCAAATTTAGGTTGATTTAACTCAATGTTGGGTTAAAATGACCAAATTACCCAACACATTGACCTTCATTGTATCCAGATACATAATATCCAGATAATTAATTGGTTGGGTTATTTCAATCTACATTTGAAGGGTAAAATATTGACATCGTGTTCATTTTTAAATTGAAATGTAATATGTCCATATCTTACCCTGCAAGTTTGGATATAACCTAGTGTTGGGTTTAAAATGACCAAACGACCCAACATGTTGACCTTCATTGTATGGGTAAAATGCATCTTAGTATCAAAGTATCTGATATCTTCATTTAGTGTGTGATTTATGCGTTTAATACTGCGTTTATGGAGGAAATTAATCTCCAGTTAGTTTATTGGTTGGGTTATTTCTGCCTAAATAGAGTAAAATGTGGATATTGGGTTCTTTTTTATTATTTGACCCCAATGTAGGTTGATATAACCCAATTTTGGGTTAAAATGATTAAACAACTCAGCCAGTTGACAATGAAAATGCATTTTAATATTAATGTATCTTGTTTTGTATTGGTTTCTGATTTATGCATTTAATTAATGCATCGAATCCGTATTTCAATTGGGTTTCCAGTGAACATCATTGGGTCGTTGATGGCTTTAGATATGTGTTGACTTTTAGATTACATATTTTACTTCCAGGGTTCTCTAATAAATTAAGAGTTGTTTATTTAACCCAATGTTGGGTCAAATAATAGACAAACCCTAACTGCTGAGTCTAATATTTATATTATAACAATATTATATTATTAATATAACAATAAATAGGTTGAAACAATCCAACGCTGGGTTAAAACGACCCAGCATTCACTGTAGTCCCATTGACCTTCAATGTATGGGCTAAACGCATCTTAAAATCAGAATAGTGTCTTGCATGTTTCACAGAGGAAACGAGAACGCGCCAGATTCACATGTAGTGTGTGTGTGTGTGTGTGTGTGTGTGACTGATGCATGTACACGACTATGGGAACTGAATGTCCGTGCATTGACTCTCATTCAGATTTCAGTCTGTTTTCCAGTTCAGTTTGGCTGCTGTAAAAGCCGCCAGTGAATGATGCACAGCGCGCGCGTGTGTGTGTGTGTGTAATCTGTGATAAACGCGCTCATCACCATCATCAGTCTTGTGAAGGCTGAGAGTCTGAACTTCTGTGGATCTCTAACGCAGAGCCGCTCCAGCTCCAGCGGGGGAAGCAGACACTCCAACCCGGAGCACGAGTCGAGCCAGCCGGCGAGGATTCTGCGCTTCTCCGCGGGATGTTCGCGTGTCTGCTGGAGGTCTGCAGATCTGTCCGCATCCAACGGGCTTCTCTTACTCTTCATCCTCCTCCTCCTCATCGTCTCCAGGATTGAAGGTTTTTTCTCTTGCTGTGGTGAAGGTAAGCAGCAGCTGCGCCTGATTTCTGCGTTTGCATCATGTGCGTTTTTCCCTTCTGATTTTCATTCATCGTTAATATATAGATATAAAGCAGGTTTAACGACCCCGTGAGTCACCGACGAAACAAAAAAATCAGCGCTATAGTCGAAAATACGCCCACGGTTTCATCTCGCAGCTCATAAAGAAGTGTTTTATCCGGGCTGTTAGTCGCAGGACAGCAGAGCACGCAGGTAAGATCCCACAGCGCCTCAATAACCCATTTTACACGCGTGCATCAGCTGCACATCTTCAGCCTTGCTGGATTTATATTCCGTGGCTCTGATGTCTCCAATGTCAGTGTGATTTTGTCTATTGAGGATTTTCGATGATCACCCCAATAATAATACATCTCGGTGAGTTTTGTGGATCGGCCTGTGCTTGAATGCACAGCCCTGCTCGTGTGTTGTGTGTTAAACCGCCTCATCGTGTGCATGATACAGCAGAGAGGACATCTCCGCTTGATTTCAGTGCTCTGTGTCTGAGAGGTCTGTGCTGGCCACGGAGGACAGGCGTTCTGGAGGTTCTTGGTGCATCACCACTTTTCAGCCATGTTTTCATTATTGAAGCAGTACTGAAGAACAGACGTGTGGGGTTGAGGACAGAGTGACATGAGGAAAGATCTGGTCATTGCCATCAGGGGCTTCAGATGTGTTGATTTGCATATTGTTGCTTGTTTTGACATGGGTTTGTCATTCTGCTGTAGTGGATTAATCAAGTGTTTGCTCTCTGTGCATCAGGATATGTCCTGTTTGTGTTTATAAACACGCAAACATCCTAAGAATAAGAATTTGCTGAGATGTTAAAACTGTCTACATGTTACAACATGCTGGGTTATTTCAACCCAATTCCTGGTTGAGGATTTGCTGTATTATTATTTTTTTAATTAAAGAACAATGTTAAGTGATGATGCTCAATATGATTCTGTCACCGAATGGGTAAAATCTACACTAAAAATGTTGGGTTGTTTTAACCCAAAGCTTAATCAAATATATAGTCAAACCCAAATGCTGGGGGTTTTCTTTCAGTTAAATTTAAATTACAATTTTAAACCCAAAAGATACATTTTTTTTTCCTATTTGACCCAACGCTGGTGACAACAACCCAACATTTTTGAGAATGTGTTATATGCACAAAACTCTTCTTTAATAATCAAAACAACATATTTATTCTGAGCTGTCCTTATTAGTTACAGAATAAGTGAAGATACTAGATGTCATTCTGTCATCAAATGGGTAAAATCTACACTCTAAAAACGTTGGGTTGTTAACCCAAAGCTGAGTAAAATATAGACAAACCCAAATGATGGGTTATTTTTTTCAACTAAATTTAAATTACAATTTTTATTACATGCCTGTGTTTTTATTTCTGTAATAAATACGGCTTTTCCTGATTAATCATGATCAATCACAGACAAAAGTGTGATTAATTAGTAAATTTTTTTCATCAATTGACAGCCCTAAAAATAAGTGATGATACTAGGTGTGATTCTGTCATTAAATGGGTAAAATATACACTCTAAAATGTTGG
>CAIGQQ010032839.1:3001-14029 GCA_903798035.1 Danio albolineatus
ATTTATTTACCACAGGATTCTGTTGTACATTATGTGATATTCCTGTACTATTCTTGAGGTAATGTGTGGTAATACCTTCATATTTGTGTAGACACTTCAACGCACACAAAAACACGTCACTACTGTTTGTTTATAAGAATTAAAAGGCAGTAAAAATAAAAGAAAGTAAGATTAGTGTAATTAATGAATTAAATTTGACACGTGTATATCATTTTTTTTTGGTCATTTCTCATTTATTTACTCATTAGAAATGTGTATGATGGTGTTCATAAACACCAGTAACGACGTTGTTAAGTCTTTCCTAAATGTCAATGATGAATAATACATTTAGCACTGCTTTAAACTAATCGACTGACTGTTATTTTTATCGATTTGGTTATTATAAAAGCCTATAAACAAACCTTTCTTCTGTAGAAGCGTAGACACGGGAGAGCGGCGCCGCCTTGTGACGTCAAACACCAACACCAAAATAAAAGTCTCGTCCACAAACTGAAAATACACGGTGAAATACAATCAGCTCTAATTAATGTTGAGAAATAGTCTTTTAAAATGTGGTTTTAATTTTTCTGTTGATAGAACCAAGTTTGTTTATGCTTTTAGCTGACTTATAACTGAAACAGTATTACGTTTCGTAGGGCTGTCCAAAAATTAATCGTGATTAATCACATCCAAAATAAAAGTTTGTTTTGACATAATATGTGTGTGTGTTATATAGATTTATTATGTATATGTGATAAACACATTCATAGAAGCCAAAACTATATATAAAAAAGTTACATCAAAGTAGTTACATCATATTCAAATGTAAAATTTGTATTATACACATATATTTTTTATATATCTAAATATAAAATCAACATTTTATCAAGTATATGCATGTGTGTATTTATATATTCATAATAAAATATACACAGTACACACACAAATATTATGTTAAACTTTTATTTTGGATGTGATTAATCACAATTAATTTTTGGACAGCCCGTTTTGTGGTGTTTTGTTATTTGTTTTCTGTTTCGCGTTCTCATCTCTCTTCCATGTCTATTCTGTCCTGTTTTAGGTGTGTTTATTTATTTATTTATTTTTTATTAGAACGTTCAACAAGAATACAGAAATATACAGGAAGGGTATAACTCCTATAACAACAAAAATAAACAACAGAACAGAACAAAAAGGGAAACAAAAGATTAGACCAGGGGTAATATGAGTTACAAAGATCACTTTAAATCTGTCTTGAAGCAAGGTCACAGTGATGTATAAAAGGTCACAAATACAGTCCGCTGGGTATTATAGAATAAGAGACAATACTGTAGGAATCACACAGTGTTATTGATTTTACAGCTTTAACATTGCTGGAGGTAGAGATTGTATTCAAATAACATTTCAAATCTTTACAAAAAATAAGAAAAAGGGGCTTTACAGACCAAAATTTTCATTTGTGTATAAAAATTTTGCTAGTAAAATAAATAATTTACTAGAAAATATTTATCTTTACTTTTATCAATATGATAAAAACCAAATAAAACATCCTTGTATGACAAAGAAAAACCATCCAAAAGAGAGACGCATATAAATAAACGAAATTCTTTCCCAAAAAATCTTTACATAGGCACGATCCCAAAAAAGATGATCGGCAGATTCATCTATTATTGTTTTAGGTGTGAAACCATTGGTCGAAAGAGCTGTCAGTCATCATCATAACGCAATCGGCGCACCAATCAGGAGCTGGTCCGCGGAGTATAAAAGGCGTGCGCTTGCACTGTTCGTCAGGAGCGTTTGACTCACAGCCAAACTCCTCACTTGTGTCAACAAGCCTGTTCGTTGTGTTTGTAATTTTTATTCTTTTTGTTGCTATTGTTGTTTAGTGTCGTTCCAGCTAACAAATTTAGGTTGTGAGAACATTCTCATAACGTTATTCGTAACGTTCCGAGAATGTTGAAATGTCCAGTTTGCTTAATGTTGCTAGAACGTTTTTTTATGGTCAGCATAACGTCCTTACAACGTATTTAAAACCAAGAACTTTGTTACAAAAACGTTTTTTATGAACATTGTGAAAACGTTCATCAAGTATAATTAACGTCCTGAAGAGGTTTCCAAGAACTTTGTTATAAGAACGTTTTTCATCAACATTATGAGAACGTTCATCAAGTACAAATATCGTCCTGAAGACGTTCCAAGAACTTAACCAGAAAAACGTTACAAGAATGTTAATAACGTTATGAAAACATTCTAAAACCGTTTCATTGGTAACCTTCTGTGCTAACATTTCTACAACTTTTAAAGAACGTTAGTGAATGTTTTGGGAACGTTCCCTGTTAGCTGGGTAGAGTAAAGGATGGATTTATTAGAGAAGCTTGTGCAAGTTAATGTAGTATCTATTGAGAAGTTGAACGATCTTTATGACAATTGGATTACGAAACAACTCTTGTTTCGCTAATGGCTAACACTGTGTACTTTACGAGAATCCTATTAATTCCAAACAGAATCGTAGTTTTCTGTTAGTTAGTTTAAGGAGGCGTTGCCACATTTGTTGTTATGTTTTGGAAGTAGTTATCCCAGCTAACAAATTTAGGTTGTGAGAACGTTCTCATGACGTTATTTGTAACATACTGAGAATGTTGAAATGTCTAGTTTGCTTAATGTTACTAGAACGTTTTTTTATGGTTAGCATAACGTCCTTACAATGTTTTCAAAACCTGAATTTCCACCAAAATATAATGTTCTAGTAAGAACGTTTATTTGTAACGTTCCAATAACGTTGAAATATCCAGTATGCTTATTGTTGCGAGAACGTTTCTATATGGTTAGCATAACGTTCTTACAACGTTCATAAAACCTACGATGAGAACGTTCATCAAGTACAAATAACGTCCTGAAGACGTTCCAAGAACTTTGTTCTAAGAACGTTTTTCATCAACATTATGAGAACGTTAAGTACAAATAACATCCTGAAGACGTTCAAAAACTTTGTTCTAAGAACGTTTTTTAACAACGTAACAAGAACATAAACAACGTTATGAGAACATTATAAAAGCGTTCCATTGATAACGTTCTGTGCTAACATTTTCACAACTTTTAAAGAACGTTAGTGAATGTTCTGGGAACGTTCCCTGTTAGCTGACGTTTAATTAAGCATCGTGCTGAAGTTTACGGTTTTGTTTCTGCATTTTTCTTTGTTCAGTTAGTTTAGTGGGTCGTGGTTTAGTTAGATCGTTTTGTTATATTTATTTGTTTGTTTTGGCAACACTCCTGTTTTTCGTTTAATTCGATTATTTAAAAGTTATATTTGATATGCTCTGTTTAATAAATACTTTCACTTATGCAGTAGTTGTGTTTTCTGCTTGTTCAACCAGCATTATTAGAGACTCACTGATTGTTACGTCTCATCCGTTTAATAACTTAAACGCATAACAAGTATAATAAAGAGTTGATCGAGTTACAACTTTTAGGTATGTGGTTGGATTCAAAATTTACATGGAAAACTTATGATTTTTATTTATTTATTTTTTTGAGCCAAAACGTTTTTTAGATGTATTTCTGGATGTGACTCATATTTTAGTGGGATTAGTGTGTTTTTAACCATATAATAGTAAACTACTTAAAAAAAAATCTGTTGTGGTAGTTCTATAGTTGTCAGTTGTGCACATACGTTTTCAAAATTAATGTGCATATTGGCATTTCCTTTAAGCATCTTTATGCAATATTGTAATAATAATTCCTTACATTTAAATAGTGGCCAATGGGCAGATCTTTTCTTTTTTTCCGAAGAACATCCTGGGATTTTTAACGACCACACAGAGTCAGGACCTCGGTTTAACGTCTCATCTGAAAGACGGCGCTCACTGAGCAGTATAGAGTCCCATTCACTATACTGGGGCATTAGGACTCACACAGACCACAGGACCCAAATTGGCAGGAAAATGCTACAATGTATCATTTGTTGCCCTTGGTTGGAACCAAAGATGTGAAACAACCCTAAATTATGCAGGACGATGGCCCTACAAGATCAAGTTTGGGCACCCCTGTTCTAGAAGAATGCTCAAAGATTTATATTAACACACTCCTACATCTAATGGAAAGCCTTTCCAGAGAAGCTAAAGCTGTTATAGCTGCAAATGGTGGCCAACGTTATATTGAACTCTAAGTATTAAGATTTGGAAAGTTGAGTGAATGACCCAAACTCTCCTCTCCTGGATACCCAGGACCAATTTTAAGAAATGGTACTTCAAAATGCTTACTTCACTAAAGTTTAGGGGTCTTTTTAATGGCTGTCTCTCAAAGAAATTAAACTAAAAGTGACAGAACAACTTGAGAATGTTAACCCACTAAAATGCTTAGAGCAGGCATGTTCAAACTCAGTCCTGGAGGGCCGGTGTCCTGCGGATTTTAGCTCCAACTTGCCTCAACACAACTGCATGGATGTTTCTAGAAAGCCTAGTAAGAGCTTGATTAGCAAAACCAGGAGTGTCTGATTGCGGTTGGAACTAAACTTTGCAGGACACCGGCCCTCCAGGACTGAGTTTGGACACCCCTGGCTTAGAGCATTGAATTGCATTGTCCTCTTGAGTCGATTATCACCCACACTATGCTCCCAAAATGAGTCCAAACAAACCAGACTGCATTTATTTTCCAATCCAACCATTCCCAAAAATCAATGTTGTTCACATAAACACCAAACCTGACTTGTATCTGAAGCATCAAACCTAAAACCTATCACAGGCATCACCAATCTTGGTCCTGGAGGTCCGGTGTCCCTGCAGGGTTTAGCTCCAACTTGCCTCAACACACCAGCCTGGATGTTTCAAGTGTACCTAGTGAGAGCTTGATTAGCTTGTTCAGGTGTGTTTGATTAGGGTTGGAGCTAAAATCTGCAGGACACCGGACCTCCAGGAAGTTTGGTGATCCCTGACCTATCAGGGTGAATCTTGGATTTTGAGATCCAAGCAGATGGGTTAAAGAGTTACGCGTGAGGCTTCTCTCCACTGTGAGTTCTCTTGTGAAGATCGAGATTTCGCTTTTGACTGAAA
This sequence comes from Danio albolineatus, assembly GCA_903798035.1. Taxonomy (NCBI): domain Eukaryota; kingdom Metazoa; phylum Chordata; class Actinopteri; order Cypriniformes; family Danionidae; genus Danio; species Danio albolineatus. The sequence goes on from CAIGQQ010032839.1 coordinate 8,029, forward strand.
CTCTTTTCACACAGTGAGCATGCGTACGGCTTCTCTCCGGCGTGGGCTCTTTTATGGCTATTTAGCGACTGCACGTGGGCAAAAGACTTTCCACACTGTTGACAGGTGAAAGGTTTCTCTCCGGTGTGAACCCTCATGTGAACCTCAAGGTTTTGCTTCACATTGAATGTCTTATCACACCGCGTGCAGGGATACGGTCTCTCTCCGTTGTGGATTCTCGCGTGGACCTCAAACGAATGCTTTTGGGTGAAACTGTTTCCACACTGTTTGCAGGTGTAGGGCTTCTCTCCAGTGTGAACCCTTTGGTGAATACTGAGGTTTTGCTTTTGAGTGAAACTCTTTCCGCACTGCTGGCAGATGAAAGGTCTCTCTCCGGTGTGAACCCTCATGTGAACTTCAAGGTGTCGTCGGTGACTGAAACCTTTCCCACAAAGTTGGCACGTATAGCATTTCTTTCCACGGCGAACTCTTATGTGGTCTTCAGGATATGTTTGATTGTTGACACCTTTTTCATTAGAGAAATAAGAGTTAGGTTTGGTTTTCTGTAATGAAGTCTTCCTAATCAACGTGGATTCTTCTTCATTCTTTAAATCATCATGGTATTGGTCCTTCTCGTCATTTTCATCAAGATCTTGAGCTTCATCTTTCAGTGCCATCAGTCCTAAATCAACGAAGACAAGTTACCATCGAGCAACGAATATAAAAACCAGCAAATCCTTTAGACATGCTAGGTTAAGTGCTAAGGTATTGGCCATACCAAATTTAGGTCCAATCCCAATTCTATTTTTGTACCCCTACCCCTTCCCATTGGTCCATGAAACAGAATGTGATGGAGAAGGGCTTCAAATTTCACCCCTAAGAAATGGGACAGCACTACAACCCCTGCACATGTCATCATATATCATTCCGATCTCTTGCTTCACATGAGATTGACGATCGCTCCTGCCGTAGTTATCCCAGTTGCATTATTTTGTGGTATTTACCTTCAGGAAATCACTGAAGGCAACGATACCATGTTATCATGAGGATATAATGTGGCAATAAGTTCCTAACTCTACTGTGCATTTATACCGTGGACATATTCATCAATGTAAACACAAGAAAACAACATTAGCATTATAGCAGACGCTGTAAAAAGGTCATTCGCAGCTACTAGACATTACTGACAGGGTATTCGAGTGCCATCGAGTGACAGATATGAAACTATGTTGTGGGACTACTAAACAGGAGTTATTATTATGGATTCTACAGTAGAAACTTAGCGTTTTTTATTTGAACGTTTTTCTTAAAAGTATGAGAGTAAAACATGAACGCTGTTAGGGTTAACAGACGGTTTCCTCCATCGTGGCTAGTGTGGCGAAGATGCTAGAACCCGTCTTTACGCATGCACGACATTGTCAATTACATGCCAAGTGTAGACATATGAATCAGATATGGGTCACAATTAAAAGACGTGTAAACGGACAGGCAAATTAATCAGATATAGGCAACAAAACGGAATTGGGGATCAAGACCTGACAGTGTAAACGAGGCCTTTGTAACTATTTTCAGGAGACACCAAACCAGGTCAGAGGTCCTCTTGAGTGGAACTGAAGGGCTTGATGATTGAAAACAACTGTTTTTCTATGCGTATTGCTATGTTAACACTGTCTAAAGCGATTTTTATATTATTATTATGTATTAATTATTTTTTAAGTTACTTTCCTTTTTATTGAAGAAAGACTTTGTGTACTGAGAATACAGCCTGAATGTAGATTATACCCGTTTTTAACCAGTTTGATAAAGACGGATGAGAGTACAGTCAACCTTGGGTAAGAAACAGATTTCACTTTGAGAGTGTGTGTATTCTATTCGATTGTGGATCCTTTCACAGGTCTGGGGTCAGCTCTAAACAGTCTAGTTGATGTCTAACGTTTATATGCTTGAGATTTAGGGATATCGTCCAGAGTTGTACGCAGACACCCACGTGAAAATTTTCTAAGCCTATCTGTGTTTGACTTGGACCAAGTTAATAACCCATAACTGGGCTGGATATGTTGGTGTGTCACGACCCACATAGCAAATGGACTTAGCTCAAATGCGGCCTCTTTATGGCACTGCTGGCGTGTTGCCGGCACTGGCGTGCATAATGTCAGCCGAATGTGGGCCATGCATGGCAATGGTGGTACTGCATGCATGACGGCAAACTACATTTGGGCCAGTTGTGGATGGGAGGTGTGTGGCCCAGATCAGTGTAGCGATTGGTCATGTTGTACAGGTAACATTAGGATGGGTTATTATGGCTCAGTTTTTGGGGTTTCAGGTAAAATGGTGGTGTTGATATGGTTAACTTACATCTGAGATACGGTACCAATAATAAACCTGTTTTGGCCGGGTTCAGGGCCAGTTAAGGGTAATAAACTTGCTAATATTCGGGCCAATTATGGCTCATGTGTGGCCCTTGTTTTTAATCTAGTTATGGGCCATTTCAGGACAGTCGTTCTTTGCTGTACTTGGGCTGAGGGGAAAGTTATTGTGTGGCTGGGCCAGAAATATTTGCTTGTGGGGACTGCAAGGAAATTGATAAACCCATGAAGCATTGCACTTTAGGCGTGCTATGGGCTTTCTTTTTCTTGACGCGACCTGATTAGTAGAATTTTTTTCTTTATTTGAAAATAATACAAATTTTTTACAAATGTGGGTCAAAAAAGTCCAAACTTACACGGCCCACATATCAATTCTTAACATCTGGGCCAAATATTACATTCTACATCTGGCCCAAGTATTGTGTGCCGCCTTAAAGACGGTGCCACCCCTACCAAACCATGCTGTACGCCAGTGCCAGATGAATGCCTGCTGTGCCAGATTTATGCCAAATCTGGGCCAGAATTCTTTGCTACCTTGGCAGTGCCCTGTTAAAAAGGCTTTAAACGTATATCAGCTGTAACACAGATGTTGTACTATTTATTTTAGATCATATGTATTTCCACACCACACATTCCTGAAGCAACAGCTTTGCACAGTGTAGCTTTAACCCTAATCAAACACACCTGATTTGACTAATAGAGTGGAGGAACTATGACATCAATTTGGATCCAAAAACCGAGAAGCGTGTAAGCATTTTAGCAGTTCCGGTTCCCTCGTCCAAGAGTCAATGGGTTTTTTGAATGGGATTTCAGATAAATCGCTTAAATAAGGTTCGTGGCGGACACAAGCTCGATGTACTTTCACGTTTTATTCTACGACATAAAACACATCAGTTACACCACACTCTTGATTTTTTAATTCGGTTATGCTTCTTTTAAAAGACGGTTGCTATCAAGCTGCTACACGGGACTACACGCGGTGTCGGAGAGATTATACGTCATCGAGCTGCACTGGTCTGGAGCGCAGCCCGCTTGCGGTGGACATTAGGTTTGACTGTTAATTAAGTATTTTCATGAATAGTATTTTATAGTTTGTACTAGTATTTTTCTAATTGAGAATTCATATTGTGTGTAGATAATGCCTTCACTTGTAAAGACTGCCAGAACAGATTAATTTTTTGATCATTTATTTTAATTAAACAATATTATGAAGATAACTTACTGCTGACCAGTGCAATCTGTCTCTTTCCTGCTCTCAGTAATGCAAACGTGTAAATAAATGTGTAAAAATACACACGTGAGCTGTTATTTTAGCGTGATCAAAGGATTTTTCATCGTTTTTTCTTCATCTGAACACATTTAACTCTGTCATAATACACTCCTCCTCCAAATGTAGAGCATATGTGACTGTATGGGCTGCTTTTCGGTGTACTCCGTGACAAAAAAAAGAATATTAAATGTTGTTCTGTGTCCATGATGGAACTTGCAGGTATTTCATAGACTTGTTCCACACGACTCATTTTTGTCGTGTATTACTAAGGTAAGCGGGCTGTATGCACGCGAGCGATACGCTTATTTAAATGTCTTATCATGATACTATATAGGCACATTTATACATACAGTTTTAAACCTTTTACAACAACGTAAAGCAAAACAACATGTATTTCCCACGTAAAAACTATCCAAAAGGCACGTAGGTCTATGTGTTTTTGCGTATTTACTTGTTTATAACTTATAGCGTGGATTATAATGTAATAAACCGAGAGATTAAACCTTTTTTCATGGACCGTATTTCTACAAAATAAGCTTGAAGAGTTGTCTGTAGTAGGGTGGTGCTGACGTCACAGGCGAGCGCCCCGAAAGCTGTAGTACGTTTATAGCCTTATGTTAGCTTTTCAGTTCTTGCGTTTGCATTTACGACTCAAAAGTGCTAAAAGTAGTATTTTCGTGTGAGGATTATCCGGCTGGACAAAACGTGCAGCGAAGATTGCTTATTATTTGCAATCTTCGAAAAGCCTATGGAAAAAACCTATGGGGATTTTATCGAGGGAACCAGTTTTATGCTAGCAGCCGATTGGCCTACAAGGTGACGTCATAGTTCCTCCACTTTATTAAGCATTCAGGCTGTGACATGTTGCAGTGGCGCCATCTTGATGCCCTCATATGCCATTCTTCAAATCCCTCAACATCTGAACGAGGCTCAAACGACTTGAGTTGAGCTTTGAGAATGAAACCAACCTGCTTGTTCATCAAGATCTTCTTGCTTCAGTGTGAACACTTCTACAATGCTGATGTCTTCAATCTCCTCTTTATTAAACGCCATCTTTGTAACAGTGTGTCACGTGGAGATCAGTCGCTTCAGCAGGGGTTTTACTCTGTTTTTAAGAGGTAAAAGAAGGCACAGGTAAGAGAATCAGTCGGAGTTATTGACTGTCATATAAATATAATATTTTGTGCAACAAATGAACCCTATTAGCAGTCTAGCCGATGAAGATGCTCATTTTCCTGCTTTCCAGGTTGTTTTCGTTGAGGTAAAGTTGGTTTATATTCTCACATTCGTTCAGTGACACCCTCTCTATATCAGTGGTTCTCAAGCTTTTTCCACCAAGTACCACCTCAGAAAAATATTGTCTCTCCAAGTACCACCGTAATAACCGGTATTGAAGCACAGTTGCATAGTAGGCCGAATTAAGCAGCTAAAGCACTGTGCATTTAAAAAACAAGGCAGATTATTCTTCAAATTAAGAATATTTATTATTGTCAGCCACTTAAATAAAAGGTTTAGCCTATTAAAATCAATTTACTGATCACATCGGTGTTATCGTACGCGTCAAAAGTGTGTTAATATTTTACTTTAATTATTCAGAGATTTCTCCACGTACCACTAAAAGGCAGCTTGTGTACCACTAGTGGTCCACGTACGACAGTTTGAGAACCACTGCTCTATATTATTTGCTAGACGAGGGGTGTCCAAACTCGGTCCTGGAGGGTCGGTGTCCTCCTGAGTTTAACTCCAACTTGCTTCAGCACACCTGCCAGGAAGTTTCCAGTATATCTAGTAAGAGCTTGATTAGCTGGTTGAAGCTAAACTCTCCAGGACCGAGTGTGGACACCCCTGCCATAGCCTGAGGTAAAGTTGGTTTATATTCGGCCATTTTAATGGTCCCTGTATTGTTTACCAATCTACTTTGAATATTCGGTCTGAAATCCCGTTACGTATGACTTCAAATCAACATTAGCACTATTTATTTGAGTGTGAACAATGTTGTACTTTGAAAGTCATTGCTAATATGATTTCGCAGTTTAGAATGTACATAGAAAACTTGTCTGATATTATTTTATTAAGGAGAACGTCTGAAAGTCCAAATATAAAACCAACTTTACCTCAGTTTACCATGGTTCTTTGAATATTCGGTCTGAAATCGAATGTTAGAATGATTCAAAACAACATTAGCACTTAATTGACTGCTACCTGTTCTACTTTGATAGTCATTTAGCTGCTAATATGATTTCATTATTTAGAGTTTGTGAATACTACTTTTTAGAAACTTTATTATTAAGGAGAAAGTCTGAATGCGTGAATATAAAACCAACTTTACCTCAGTTTACCATTGTTCTTTGAATATTCGGTCTAAAATCGCAGGTAAGAATGATTC
>CAIGQQ010032839.1:74029-98535 GCA_903798035.1 Danio albolineatus
ACAACAGGCGCTACGTCATAATCACACCCCCACAAGAGCAAGCTCCTTATTGGTTAACGCGGCGCGAAAGTCCGCTGAAGTTCAGATTTTCAAACGGAAGCGATGTGCGCGAATTGCGCGTTAAACTCGTCAAACGCGCAAAACGCTAAATCCACGCGGCGCCATTCGCGCGTATCGCGCAATTCGCGTCATTCGCACCGCGCCATTCACATGTATCGCGCCGCAGCATGCCTATTCGCGCCTTTGCATTGACTTAACATGTAAATGACTCGCGCTTGACGCGTCTTCCGCGTCTGGTGTGAATGCACCATTAACATGTAAATGACTCGCGCTTGACGCGTCTCCCGCCTCTGGTGTGAATGCACCATTATGATGAAAAGTCACCAACTTCAATGTTTCGTTTCTGAGAGGTGGAAATGAAAATAAATGAGCTGCAGGAGGAAACGTCACATTAGAGAAGCGAACAGAAACGCAGAGACTGTTTAACAGGAGGAGCGATTAATGAGGAATGAGTGATGAGTTGCAGTTAAAGTTCAGGCTGTAAAACAGAAAAAACTGATAAGAGTGAAATGGGTGTAAGACATCCAGCGTAAGACCTCCAGGAAGCCGTGAGAGAAAAATAGGATTGTAATACAGATAAAATGTCTGCCGATTCTTGTCGATAACACTTCTTCATAGGAGCAGAAGATTCTGAATGCTGAATAGGACAAAGTAAGGGTGAAAAAGTCGACTTAAGAAACGAGAGCGAAGTAACATGAGTTTCTTTTCCTGATCGTTGTGGTTTACATCGATTACGCTGGAGAAAGAGAAAGGTAAGCTGTCTTACTCATTTAAGATATTCATTTTATATATATATATGCTGTGAATAAAACGTTGTTATTCCACTTGCGATGCAATCCGGTCATTCAAACGTAAAGTAAAAATGTAACCCACTTATCAAGTTGATTTACTGAAAAGAGAAAAAAAATATCTACTGGGTCTGAGCTTTCCAATTATATATATATATATATATATATATATATATATATATATATATATATATCCGCACCACAATTTACTTGGAATCTCGGGTTCGGGATCTCTCACACCCACAAAACAATGTGGTTATGAAATGTGTGGCTACACTTGCATATCACTCATAATCTCCAACTGCTCAAATAAAAATAAATACCCACAAGAAAATAATTTTGAGTTTGCTGTATTGAAATTTTCTGTTCTGTATCTGACTGCTTTTTTTTAACCCTGATGAAAACGCACTCAGGTATTCAAAACAAACAAAAATAAATAAACAAAATACAATATTATATACACAGCAGTTCAGTTCCCTTTAAGGAAAAAAAATCAAATTATACAGAAGTATGAAATATAGTTTTTAACAGTCCAAACGTCCCAATTCCAATGTTTATGTGAATACTTCAAAGTCTTGAATGTAATGTAAAACGTAGTTCAATGAATGTGAATCAGTGTATGTGTTCCTACGAAAATCCTCGACGATTGAGAGATGAAATGCGTCCATCCATATTGGCAGGAATCCTCACAGAGTGAATACAACGAGTCTCTCCCCTTTCCTGCACGAGTCCAATGCGGCCGCGGCGCGATGGAACAGTCCAGTGTCAGTAGCTAATGCAGCAAAACAATTTGGGACATGTATTTTATGAAGAATTAGCAGGATGGATTAAATTAGAAGACAGCCAAAATGCGTCTCCTCTGTCTTCACCACAAGCTGGCGTGCAAGAGCGACGTCAGTCACCCTTGACCTCAATTCCGGTTTTTATTTTCTAATTATAAAAATATACATTTATAATTTATTTTACATGCCCAAATGTTGTGCATCACGTAAGGTAAGAAAATAAAGAAAATAAAATATATATATACATATTTCTGACCAATAAAAAAAAAAGAAGCTCTCAATTACATATAAAATTAAAAGAAGATTTAATACTCAAATATTTGAGTGAGTTACAAAAACATACATTTGTGTCATCATATTAAAATCTAAAAACTAATTTCTGATGAAATTTAAAGACATTTCCCTCCAGATTGTATAAAAACCATAGACGGAAGTCATTAAGAGTTTACTGAATAGGATTTCACTTGAATAAATGCACATTCTGACTTGTAGTCTGAAAAAGGATGTGTTAATCATTAACATACTCCTTTGTGTTATGGCTTGAATTGTTCAGAAGGTCAAGGTACACTTGCATATAAGTATTTCAGTATACTTGTTTTGGATTACCTGAATTAGTGGAGGTACAGAGTTTCAGCAAAGAAGGTCACTAGTTTGAGTCCCGGCTCGGCCAGTTGGCATTTCTGTGTGGAGCTTGCATGTTCTCCTCATGTTGGCATGGGTTTCCTCAGGATGCTCCGGTCAGGGGCGCTGCTAAGGGGGGAAGTTATGATGATTCTAAGGGCCCATGCACTCTAGGGGGCCCACAGAGATCTGCTTTATAATTAATAACAGTACTATAATGTAATCTAAATTATGAATGTATCTCTAAATTACAAGTAAAACAAGTTCAGTCCGTCAGTAGCGGGAAGAGAGTTGATGCTTTGTTGAGTGTGATCGTCAGGTAAACTGTCAAAGCAGCGATGTCCTCGAGGTTAACATCAGCTGTGTCTCAAATCACATTCTTACGCACTATTCTACGCCATTCTTATGCACTATTCGACACTATTGCAGTACAGTTATTTAAATAGTTACACATTGGTGTTTTGTGTGTTTAGAAATGTACAATTTTCAGTGAATATTTGATTACTGTTCCTCTTTTTGTACCACATTTACATTTGAACAATAAATCATCTGCTAGCTACAGTCATGGCCGTTCTCTTACTAAATACTGAGAAGTAGTGGACAAAATCAATAATAAAATGCATACGTCAGTATAACTACATTGCAGACAAAGAGTTTGGATAGCTAGCTTGGTAGTAGGGGGCACATCCTCATATTTTTTCATGGGGCCCAAAATTGCTAGCGGCGCCCCTGGCTCCGGTTTCCAAAGTCCAAAGACACATATTTTGAACTACGCTCAAGTTGAACCTACTTTTTAGGGGTTCAAGCGCGAAGCGCTGAAACCCTATTGTATTTGTTAAAGTTTTTATTATTCTTCTTATTATTTTTCTGCCGAAGTTGCTATCAGGCCGACCAAACTGTAAGTCCGAGAGAGCTGAAACTCGGCCAGATGGTAGTACTCCGGTACACTAGAGGCTGGCCCAAGATGAGCCAAATCGGACAATAGGTGGCGCTATGGTGCCAAAAACCAACATTTTTGTCATTTTTGCCCGCCATTCGTACATCGTTTGTCGTAGACTCAAAAACTTTACATTTTTGGAATTCTTGGGTCTGCCCCACCAAAAGTGTCTATGTGGTTTTATTGCTCTAGGACGCACCGTTTTTCCGCTACGCCGCCATTTGTACGAAACCTACTTTTGCAAACTAGTCCTAGGTTTTTCACCCGTTCTGAACCAAACCAGTTCTGAACTGTTCTCTGGACACTGAATATCAATAATTATCAAAAAAAAGTTGACATTTTTATTCTCGCGTGAATCAGTACACCATAATGTTTGATGCTAATTTAAACCTAAATGCTAATTGTAGCTATAACTTTTGAACGGAATGAGATATCATCACCAAACTTTACACACATAAGCGTAAGGTCAAGTTGAGGTCACAGTGCAAAACCGGCAGACTTTGGCCACACGGTGGCGCTATAAAGCTTAAAAACATAAAAATTACTCTAACCTTACGACCGTTTGGCCGATCGACCTGAAATTTGGCATGCAGTGTCTTTGTCCAAGTTGTCATGACTGACTATAAGGACATTGGCATATCTCAAAAAACATGGCCGCCACTAGCTAATTAAGATTAAGCAGCCATTAAACTAGGTTAACGATGAGGGATTGGAACGAAACTCGCTGGCCGTGTTCGACTCATGGTCCTACAGGTCTGTAAGAATTTTGAAAGAAATCGGCCACTAGGGGGCAATTTTGTGTTTTTTGAGGTTGTAATTTATTGTTTATTACACACATTTTAGCACAGCTAGCCAAAATACATATCATATGATAGGCCTTCTCGTACCAAACACTTTGACACTAAAATCGCTGCTGTCGCTCAAACCGTCTTTTTAAAAATCATAAACATGTAAAAAACCTACTTTTGCGAACTAGTCCTAGGTTTTTCGCCCGAGCTGAACCAAACCAGTTCTGAAATGTTCTCTGGACACTCAATATCAATAATTATCAAAAAAAAGTTGACATTTTTATTTTCGCGTGAAACAGTTCACCATAATGTTCGATGCTAATCGAAGCTAAATGATATATATAGCTATAACTTTTGAACGGAATGAGATATCGTCACCAAATTTAGCACACGTATGCGTAAGGTCAAGTTGAGGTCACAGTGAAAAATGCGCAGACTTTGCCCACGAGGTGGCGCTGTAATAGTAGAAAAAGTCTCAAAAACGCCATTTTATGATGTCTGTTTATGCTCGATACAGCATTTCCAATCATTTTTTTCATTGTTTAGTTAACTACTTACAAGCTTCCTAACTGCTAAATAACCTTATGCTGCTAAACTGCTTGAACCCCGGTAATTGCTGCTTGCAGCTATATTTGTTTTTATAATTGACGCAACCAGGAGAATCCCTAAAGATGGACCTGGATGGCATTTAGAGAGTGTGAAAATGTGGGCGACGATGCACTGTGTTGCAATCAGATCATATGTAGTGCCTGTTGTAATGTGAAGTGACGCCGGCCAAGGGAGGTGCAGATCCAAACGTGGGTTTGTTAAACAGGATGGTCAGGCAAGCAATGGTCAAGACAGGGGCAAATACAGGAAATCCGGAAGTCAATGAAACAGGCAGATGGTCAAAAGGCAGGCAGCAAGCAACGTAAACAAACAAAACAAAGCAAGGTTCAAAAACACACAAGGCATGCTAAGCAGCAGGTGGGGACTCAACTGTAAAGTCATGTTGGTTAATCGGAAGTTTCAATAAAACATTATTATCAGTTCCAGTTGATTGTCAAGGTAGCGCTGCATTCTGGCCTGAAGCGTCTGCTCCTGAATGAAGTCAGATCATTTTTCCATGCATCAGTATACATGTTACAAACCCAGTTAGCAAAGTTATTAAGTATTTTGGTTACATCGACCATCTTAAAAATGAAAATCTAATATCTATTGAAATCCAATATCGGTATTTAATAAGAATCTATATTGTGCGTTCCCTTTTTTTTTTTACATTGTTTTAAAAAAATGTAAATTATATACTTAATATATTCTTTAAATATACATTTTAAGGCTAAATAATGTAAATATTGACTGTACTGATGTCATTAATTTAAAGGAAAATTACAAGGGACCTTAAAGGATCAGACAAGATGATCAGTCGATATTTTAAAATCCATTTTGACATTCAAATTGTCATTCGTCTTTTCCCACAGGTTGTGAGGGCTGGGTTTAGGGGTGGTGCGGGGTGTTGTGGAGTACGTAGGGTTGCCACCCGTCCCTTAAAATACGAAATCATCCCGTATTTGAGAATGAAACTTTTGAATCAAGACGGGTTTTGTCCCGTATTTTTAATCATTTTTTAAAAAGTAGCTTCTCCTGCAAATCATCCCGCACGCATTTTAAGAAGATGCCTCATTTCCTGCTTTTGATTGGGTGATACTTGATGTCATCGTTAGTTTGATTGGTCTGTCCAATGAAGTGGGCGGGTCTTTTAAGCAGAGAGCGTTCTCCATGGCTCATGGTGCTCTGTCAGACGTGCGATAACATGCGTCTGGAGTGCAGGATTCCCGCAATGACAGAGCTCACAAAAATCATAGCACAGTCAGACAGGTCTTCGTACCCTAAGTCTCTCCCGACATGGTAACGACAGTGTAATTATTATCAACAATATTTAGGTTAAAAATGTGACCCAGTCTGTGAAAACCTAGCTGGAGTCATTTTTTGTAAACGTACTGCTTTCTACATGAAGTAAAGAACAGTCTGTGAAAATAATAAAAGTATTTAATATTAATGGAGTAAAACTGTCAACAACTGAAATCACAGTGAAATGAATGGCTAAAATCAAACTTCGTTTATTTACTTTCATCATGGCAAAGATAAAATAAATCAGTGATTAGAGATGAGTTATTAAAACTATTATGTTTAGAAATGTGTTGAAAAATCTTCTCTCAGGCGGGCTTATAATTCTGACTTCAACTATATATAGAAATATATATATATTTCCAGTTCCAGTTCCTCTACCAAGGACTTCATGCTCAGATACAACACAACATTCTAGATTGACCATCCCAGTCCCCCAACTTGAACATCATTGAAAATCTATGGATTGATTTGAAGAGGGCCGTTCATGCTCAGGACCCATCAAATCTGACTGAACTGGAGAAACCGTGAAGGAAGAATGAACCACAATGCCTTCAGCAAGAATTTAGGGACCTATCCTTGTAATGTAATGTGTATTCATATAGCGCATTTATTGTATATGGCCATACACCCAAAGCTGGGGCTCTACACACCTCCACCAGTGTGCAGCATCCACTTGGATGATGCGACAACAGCCACAGGACAACAACACCAGTGTGCTCACCACACACACCAGCTATAGGTGGAGTGTAGAGACAGTGATAGAGCCAATTCGGTTGATGGGGAGGCCATGATGGGTAAGGGCCGAGAGGGATTTTGGCCAGGACACCAGGGTTACACCCCCACTCTTGACGAGAAGTGCCATGGGATTTTTAATGACCACAGAGAGTCAGGACCTCGGTTTATCATCTCATCTGAAAGATGGTGCTCACTGACAGTATAGAGTCCCCTTCACTTTACTGGGGCATTGGGACTCAGACAGACCGCAGGTTGAGCGCCCCCTGTTGGCCTCACTAACACCACTTCCGGCAGCAACCTAGCTTTCCCATGTGGTCTCCCATCCAGGTACTGACCAGGCTCAGCCCTGCTTAGCTTCAGTGAGTAACCAGTCTTGGGCTGCAGGGTGATATGGCTGTGGCATGCCATTAAACTGTAAAACCTGCTTCTACCGTATTATTCAATGGTGGTTAAACAAACAGTATATGGTGTATTTACACCACCGAATCGGAAGGAGTGTGTAGCGAAGTGAAGAAATTAAAAACATATTTTTTTCACCTCACACAAGAGTTCATATTTCAAGAGTATATATTTCAAGAGTTCACACTTAGCTGACGATTGATTATAAAGCGTATTTGGCATGCTGTCCTGGGAGAGAGCCCTGAGCTCAGAATATCCTTGAGCCCGGGGCTCCCTCCTGTTTAAAGGGCGAGAGGAGAGTTTGAGCTCAGGTAAGTCTCGAGAACTCCCCCTGCTTGTGAACTTGCTGGGATATATCTGACTAGGTTGCCTTAAGGTGCTATTTAAAAGTAGTCAATTTACTTATGTAGTATGTTAATTGGATGGTGGGAGGAAACCGGAGAACCCGGGGAAAACCCACGCGAAAACGGGGAGAACATGCGAACTCCACTCAGAAATGTCGATGAGAGGCTGAACCAGCAGCGTTCTTGCTGTGAGGCAACAGTGCTAACCACTGGGCCACCGTGCCGCCCTATCAGAGAAGGGGAGGAGTTGGGGTGGAAGGGGGGATTCTTCAAGACGAAGATGACCTGAGTAGAAAGCTCTGGTGATTTACAGTGTGTCGGGATTCGTCTGATTGGTGCATTATGCAGAGCTGATGTGGTACCCCACAAACAATACCACACACTATGTTTCCGTGCATTTTGGTATGTTCATTAATTACCATGTGAACCCGAAGGTGTGTTTGTGCACTTCTGTTTTTCATGCAGATGCAGTGAGGGCACAAACGCGGACCTCAATTGGTTCGTAGCTCTGATTCTGAAATTTCTGACACGTCACAAAGCCATTGGATTGCCGATCACTGTATGAGTACATGAAATTAACCTGATTCAAAGAATCGCACAGCCCCCAAATCTCAGTGTACGCCAAGCTTTACTGAAGGAATGTTTTGTATTGTTTATTCTACAAATTAATCTTAATATCAGGGCATCGATATGCAGAAAAAGTGTTATAAAATGATAAGTTCATCACAAGTTTCTGTTCATCTCTTTTCTTTAATCTTGTCAGGAGCTCATCAAAAAGGCACCCAAATGCAGACGGATGATTCAAGAAGGAATTCAAGACCATAAACTGCTGTAGATCAGAGCTCTTGGCCAGGCAATCACACAGTCCAGAGGAATTCAGAAGCTCGTAATCTGATGGGCAATGATCAGATATCGGTCAGCGGCTGCAGTGGAGGATCCAAATCTGAATTCTGACACCGGCAATGGTGGTTTAACAGAGAGCAGTCCAAAAGGAGGCAACAATGTCAGGTAAGCTCCCAAACAACAGTCCCAAAAAGTCCAAGGAGAGAGCTGCTGGCCAGCAAACAGAGATTAGACAGCAGCAAATTAACTGGACATTTGAAAAAAAAAAACACAACACAACTAATATTGTGATCAAATCCAATGTGTGTTAAGGAAACAAAACTCTCTGCAACTCTCACATGGTCACCCACTGAAGCTAAGCAGCGCTGTGCCCGGTCATTACGTAGATGGGAGACCATATGGGAAAGCTCGGTTGCTGCCTCTAGTGGTGTTAGTGAGGCCAACAGGGGTTGCCCAACCTGCTGTCTGTGTGTGTCCTAACGCCCCAGTATAGTGAAGGGGACTCTACACTGCTAAGTGAGGGCCATCCTCCAAACTGAGATCCTTAAAGGGCCATGAAACACCAAAACACATTTTTTGAGCTGTTGACAGTCATATATGTGTCCCACGCTGCTATAAACACTATTATGACACATATAATTGACTAAAAAGTGAAAATTGGTTGTTTTTGCGTTATTTCGAGCAAATTCGTTCTTCCGGTTTGAAACGAATTTTTGAAGCTGCGTCACGCCGATGAGATCCTTGCGTATATTCCAGCGTGGAGAGTGGACGCCTGTCCCGGCCAGCACGTTCTGACGTCTATGAGTGTTCGGCATTAATTCATGAGATAGACTTGGTTCAAACCAACCAGAGCGCTCTATTGTGTAAGCGGCGCAGCTTCATTAATATTCATGATCGCTTCGAAGATTGTACCTTACAGCAGTTGCGGAAGACGCATCAAGCGCGAGTGATTTACATGCTAAGTCAATGCAAAGGCGCGAATAGGCATCCTACAACGCGATACGCGCGAATGGCGCCGCGCGTTTGACGCGCTGAACGCCGCGATTCGCTTCAGTTTGAAAATGAAATGAAAATGAGCTTCAGCGGACGTTCGCGCCACGTTAACCAATCAGGAGCTTGCTCTTGTGGGGGTGTGATTATGACGTAGCGCCTGTTGTTGGTGTCCTGAGGGAAAACTGGGCTCAGTCAGAAGCACCGCTGAAAGCTTCCATCATCCAGGTACAGTTTCTGGAGGAGCTCACAGAGCTGGTGCACCGCTGAAATAATCTAGTGGACTCAGATACAGCTCCAAACGAATCAAAGCTGTTTATCAGCCTTCATAAAGCACATAAAACAGTTATTCTCTCTATAAAACACCTGTTAGCCATTTAGCAATAAAGCTACAGTCACCAAGTCATAGACAGAAGCCCTGCCCATCACGCGAATCCGAAAATAAAGAAAAAAGTGCCGTTAAAGTCAACAAATTAATAATTTGGCAAATAATTCGATTACTGATGTCCATGTATACACAGTCTGTGTGAAAAGGAGCGCGTGCACAAATGGAAACTCCCATTTTTATGCAAAACCTTCCCTCTTTCCCCGACACTCCTACCTAAACAGAGCTGGACACACCCACTTTACTGAGCTTTTTCAAACTAGAGGTGTGAAAACACCACGCTGAGACTGGGGGGTTTCGTGGCCCTTTAAAAATCCCAGGATGATCTTTTAAAAATAGTAGGGGTTTAACTTTAACCCATTGGCCTCCTAACCATCCCCATATAATAATTGGCTTCATCACTATGTCTCCTCTCCACCCATTAGCTGGTGTGTCGCAATATGGATGCTGCACACTGATGGTGGATGAGGAGATTCCCCCCATTGTGTAAAGCGCTTTGAGTGTCTAGAAAAGCGCTATATAAATGTAAGGAATTATTATTATTAGACGTACACAATATTATTGGAACATATGAGGCTTGTTGCACAAAGCCGATTTGAGTTTTACATGGAGTTGTTGGGCACAACATATATTGTTAGGCACAAAAAGGTGGGGTGATTTTTGCCTCCATGGTGACTTACTCTGCACCGCTATCCGATAAAAGTGCAATTATTTTTAAAAGGATATTCACCAAGGCTCAGTTTTACACACTGTGAGTTTGCTGTGCAATAATTCAACATTTCTTGAATCATCAAATGGCAAAGCCTGAAAAAAAGAGGCAAATAATAATAATAACAGTGTGTTGGTAGGGTTTGTCAAGCCATGTATGGATTATTATATTGGTATCTATTGGGAAAAGTCTTAAAATGGTTATCTAATATGCAATATAATCTGATATTTTTAATAATAATAATAATAATAAAATAGGCAACATGGTGGCTCAGTGGTTAGCATTGTGGCCTTACATCAAGAATGTCGCTGGTTTGCGTCCCGGCTGGGCCAGTGTGCATTTTAGTGTAGAGTTTACATGTTCTCCCAGTGTTGGCGTGGGTTTCCTCCTGGTGCTTTAACTGCACAGTATTTAGTTACAGAATCAGCCAATTATCTTGAATCTCTTGGATTATCTGACAAATGACTGCCTCAAAAGAAAACCTCAACATACTTATGATAGGATATGGAAAAATAAACTGAACATACTTGGAAACAGCTTAGTCCCTGACTATCAGGGGTCGCCACAGCAAAATGAATCACCAACTATCCCAGGTGTTTCGCGTATGATCACTTTAATATTAATTAACATCAGATACCTGTCCTGATCCCAGGTGTTTCGTGTCTGATAGTTATACTATTATATACGGTAACATCAGATACCTGTCCTGAACCCAGGTGTTTCGTGTATGATCACCCAGTGCAGTGCCAACCACTGAGCCGCCCTACTTGGTACCAACAACATGTATAGTCTCATGTACTTAAAGTTAAAGTTATACAACCTTATACAGACAAAATGTTATATGAGTGCTTACTGTATAGTATGAACTGAAGTAACCATGTATTAGCACAACATTCTAAAGTATATTAACACCATGACATTGTGGGGCAGTGAGGGCAGTGATTCACCAACACTCACAGATCAACAACATTAAAGGTGTTATACATATGAGTCTTAATTATTTGAAATGATTTTGTTTCAGCGGGTGATTTCAGTGATCCTGCTGTCAGGAGAAGAAACAGCAAAGAGAAGAATCCCCCTGACTGTAAGTCTTTGTATGTATACTTCTTTTTAAATATATAAGTACACTGAGGGAAAAAAAATTTTTGAACCCCAGCTAATTTAGTAAGTTTGCCCACTAACAAAGAAATGATCAGTCTATAATTTCAATGGTAGGTTTATTTGAACAGTGAGAGACACAAAAATAACAAAAACATCCAGAAAAATGTGTTTCAAAAAAAGTTAGAAAATTATTTTGCATTTCTAAGAATGAAATAAGAATTTGATCCCCTATCTGTCAACAAGATCTCTGGCTCCCAGGTCTCATTTATACAGGTAACAAGCTGACATTGGCAGCCCTCTCAGCTTGTTACCTGTATAAAAGAGACCTGTCCACAGCAATCAATCCAGATTCCAAACGCTTCACCACGGCCAAGACCAAAAAGCTTTCCAAGGATCTCAGGGACAAGATTGTGGAGCTACACAAGGCTGGAATGGGCTACAAGACCATCGCCAAGCAGCTGGATGAGAAGGTGACAACAGTTGGTGCAATTATTCGCAAATGGAAGAAACATAAATGAACTGCCAATCTCCCTCGGTCTGGAGCTCCATGCAAGATCTCACCTTGTGGAGTTTCAATGATAATGAGAACAGTGAGGAATCAGCCCAGAACTACTCGGGAGGAACTTGTCAATGATCTCAAGGCAGCTGGGACCATAGTCACCAAAAAAAACAACATCTAAAAGCCCGTTTGAAGTTTGCCACGGAACATCTGACTGATTCAGAGGAGGACTGGGTGAAAGTGTTGTGGTCAGATGAGACCAAAATCGAGCTCTTTTGCATCAACTCAACTCGCCGTGTTTGGAGGAGGAATGCTGCCTATGACTCCAAAAACACCATCAAATTTTTTTTCAACGTTTTTCTGCCAAGGGGACAGGACAATTGCACTGCATCAAAGGGAGGATGGATGGGGCCATGTGCCGTCAAATGTTGGGTGAGAACCTCCTTCCCTTAGTCAGGGCAAATGGGTCATGTTTGGGTACTCCAGCATGACAATAATCCAAAACACACGGCCAAGGCAATAAAGGATTGGCTCAAGAAGAAGCATATTAAGGTCATGGAGTGGCCTAGTCAGTCTCCAGACCTTAATCCCATAGAAAATCTGTGGAGGGAGCTGAAGGTTGAAGTTGCCAAACATCAGCCACGAAACATTAATGACTTGGAGAGGATCTGCAAAGAGGAGTGGGCCAAAATCCCCCCTGAGATGTGTGCAAACCTTGTGGCCAAGTACAGTAACAGCCATGTGCATCACTTGTCATTGAGATCGAACTTCCTGCCGAGTTCAGCTCCTACCCTGATCAAACACACCTGAATCAATTAATCAGGGCCTGAACAGCACTCGATAATCACAGACAGGTGTGTTTGATTTGGGTTGCGACTGAAATCTGCTGGACGGTCGATCTCCAGGAGCAGCGTTGGGCACCCCTGATATAAGGTATTTGTAAGCCAGTGCCTCATCGGCCATGAACCTCACCGCACTTCACATGGTACTGGTATGAATGGAGTGAAGGGGTGTGGAAAGAGTTTGTGTTAGGTGTTTTGAGTGTTCATCAGCCTGATAGGAAGAAGCTTTCCTTCAGTCGGCTGGTGCGTGACCGGATGCTGCAGAACCGTCTGCCTGAGGTTAGCAGAGAGGAAATTCTATCGCCTGGGTGGCTGGATGATTTTCATGGCCTTCCTCATGCACCGCCTGGTGTAGATGTCCTGGAGAGGTGGAAGCTCACCTCCTGACACCTGGCCAGCAGTTCGCACAATCCTAGGTAGACCTTTGCGATTGCTGCTGGTGCTGTTTCCAGACCAGGAGGTGATGCAGCCAGTCAGGATGCTCTCCACAGTGCAGGTGTAGAACGAGCGGAGGATCATTTTAAACCATTCAGGACTTAGATATTAACGTTTTATATGTGGCCTCTAAATTGTTAGCAAATAACACACCCAAGTTCTTGACTGAACAAGTCAGAAATTTCTTGAAGAGTTAAGGTTTTAATGTTTTTGGTGCAATGCTACAGGCTACCAATGATTTCAAGAAGGTGGTTCAGTGGTTAGCACTGTCGCCTCACAGCAAGAAGGTCCCAGCTGGACCAGTTTGCATTTCTATATGGAGTTTGCATGTTCTCCCCGTGTTGCTGTGGGTTTCCTCCGGGTGCTCCGGTTTCCCCCACAGTCCAAACACATGCGCTGTAGGTGAATTGGATCAACTAAATTGGCCGTAGTGTATCAGTGTTTGTGAATGAGAGTGTATGTTTCCCAGCAATCGGGGTTTGTGATTTGTTTTGAAAGAAAGGGCGTCCGGCGCATAAAACATATGCAAGAGTAATTGGCGGTTCATTCTGCTGACACCTAAGGGAAACTGGAAAACCAAAAGCCAGACAGTTGCCATAAGCGGGGAGACATCAATGAATCAATCAGGGCTGAGCGGTTCAGACTAGGCCTGCAGAACAGATTGCTCTCAATAGTGCAGTGAATAGTGAAGCAGGACAAAAGTCACCCCCTAAAACCCCCATTGACAAACAAACACCCCTAATTCAAATGTAACATTCCGTAGTGTGGGAAAATATGTACACTGAGGGCTGTTCACTTAACAGTGGTGATTTTTCTGTACGCTGGGGAACACGAGATACTGTAGAGCTTGGGCTTTAGACACAGATCTCAGATCCTTGGATACAGGATATTTGAGGGAAATTTCTTGTTTAAAGTGGCTGATGAAAGTACGTCAACAGTCCCATATGACTTTGTAATATATATAGTAACGTAATGTGTGTGTTTTGTGTGTTTCAGTGAGTGATCTGAGGATTGTTCTTCTGGGTAACAGTGTTTCAGAAACCAGCAGCGTGGGAAACTTCATCTTAGGGAGAGCAGCGTTTGATACTGAACCTCCTTCATCTGATGAACAGCAGTACTGTGAGAAAGTCAGAGGAAAAAAAGTGACGGTCATCAACACTCCTGACCTGCTCAACCCAGATCTCCCACTACGCCACATCACACAGGGAGTGAGAGAGTGTGTGTCTCTGTCTGCTCCAGGACCTCATGTGATCGTTCTGGTCCTCAATCATGATGAGTGTTCGAGAGAAGAGGCAGAATGTGTGGACGCAGTGCTCAGCTTTTTCTCTGACTGTGTGTTTGAACACACCATAGTGCTCACCACACAGGAGCCAGAAAGAGTGGAGCTGAAGGAAGTCAATGATGTTATGAAGGAAATCATAGGAAAGTGCTATAAGAGACACTACAGACTGGGGAAAAACAGCACATCTGCTGATCTGATAGCGACACTGAAGGAAATTGTTCAGAGGAATGATGGACGTCACTTAATTTGTGGCAAATATTTACATTTTACTTCAGAAGGCACTGAACAAGTTGAGTGAACAAATATTATTGACCCTATTCTTGACATCCGTGCGAGTGCAGCCATTGAAATCTTTTTGGCTCAAGACTTCCGCTCTCATTCACTGGCATTAATTTTTAGACGTTAAAAACGGTTTGTGAGCACATCGCAGACGATGTTGTTCTGTTGGCTTCATCGAACATGGACCTTCAGCATGCACTGGGGCAGTTTGCTGCCAAGTGTGAAGTGGCTGGGATGAGAATCAGCACCTCTAAGTCCAAGGCCCATGGTGCTCCATCGAAAAAAGGTGGTTTGCAATCTCCAGGTTGGAGGAAAGTCCTTACCCCAGGTGGTGGAGTTTTCAGTATCTTGGGGTTTTGTTCATGAGTGAGTGAAGGATGGAACGTGAGATTGACAGGGGGATTGGTGCAGTGGCAGCAGTAATGCGGTCGATGTACCGGTCCGTTGTCGTAAAGAAGGAACTGAGCCGAAAGGCAAAGCTCTCGATTTACCGGTCAATCTACATTCCTACTCTCACCTATGGTCATGAGCTCTTGGTCATGACCAAAAGGACAAGATCTCGAATACAATCGGTCGAAATGAGTTTCTTTCGTAGGGTGGCAGGGCACACCCTTATGGGTTGGGTGAGGAGCTCTGTCACCCGGGAGGGGCTCGGAGTAGAGCCGCTGCTCCTCCACATCGAGAGAAGTCAGCTGAGGTGGCTCTGGCATCTGTTTCAAATGCCTCCTGGACACCTACCTAGGGAGGTGTTTCAGGCAAGTTCCACCGGGTGGGGGCCTCGGGGAAGACCCGGGACACGCTGGAGGGACTATGTCTCTCGGCTGGCCTGGAAACGCCTCGGGATCCCCCCGGAGGAGCTGGAAGAAGTGTCTGGGGAGAGGGAAGTTTGGGGTTCTCTCCTAAGACTGCTGCCCCCACGACCTGTCCCCGGAAAAGCAGTTGAAAATGAATGAATGAATAAAAAGTTTTTTATGCTGCTTGATGTTGCAAACTGACATTTTCTTATTATATTATTATTCTTTTTATGTATAGTCATTAACATACTTCTGTAGAGTGAGTAGTTTTCTGCCGTTTATTATTCCTAGTCATTTCTCCAACAGGCGACTGAATCTGAACTTCTGCTCCGCATATTGCACCAATCAGACGAATCCCAACACACTAGAAATCACCAGAGCTTTCTGCTCCGGTCATCTTCATCTTGAAGACTCCCCCTTCCACCCCAACTCCTCCCCTTCTCTGATAAGGGCGGCACGGTGGCCCAGTGGTTAGCACTGTTGCGTCACAGCAAGAATGCCGCTGGTTTGGCCTCGAGCCAGTCGACGTTTCTGTGTGGAGTTTACACATTCTCCCTGTGTTCTAGTGGGTTTTCCCCAGGTTCTCCGGTTTCCTCCCACCGTCCAAAAAACATACTACTTCAGTAAATTGACTACTTTTTAAAATAGCATCTTAAGGCAACTCTAGTCAGATATATCGCAGCACGTTCACAAGCGGGGGGAGTTCTCGAGACTTACCTGAGCTCAAACTCTCCTCTCACCCTTTAAACGGGAGGGAGCCCCGGGCTCAAGGATATTCTGAGCTCAGGGCTCTCTCCCGGGACAGCATGCCAAATACACTTTATAATCAATCATCAGCTAAGTGTGAACTCTTAAAATGTCTATTTTGTTAGAAGTCAGCATTATAATGAACACTGCTTTACTTGCTTTGCTTACAAACTGTAAACATGGACACAGTGATACTACTACTTATTTGTTTCATAGTATTTTATTGATCAACTTATTATTTACTTTTCTTCTTAGCATCAACATTTGAATGGATAAAGCCAACTGGGATTTGTCAGCCTATTCAAACTGACTATTTGAAAATGTCAACCGAAACAAGCAGACAAACTATAGAGAAACAGCACAGAAGTGGAAAGATTTTGAGTGTTACCCATGAAATAAAGAACAAGTGGAGCAGTAAAATAGCAGATGGCAACAATGAAACCCTGCCCATCTTTAAACTCCAGCTGAATGAAACATGGCAGAACAGAGATGGATTCTGCAGAAGATACACATTTGGGAAAAACATCACAAAAGAGAACAAGACTATTATGATGATCGGAGCCACTGGTGCAGGAAAAACCACTCTCATTAACAGCATGATCAACTACATTCTGGGAGTGAAATGGGAAGATGATTTCCGGTTTGTCCTGATAGATGAAGGGCAGCAGAAATCCCAGGCTGAAAGTCAGACATCAGAGATCACTGCATATAAAATTAATCACATGGATGGTTTCCGGGTTCCATATTCTTTGACCATTGTGGACACACCAGGCTTTGGAGACACCAGAGGAATTAAACAAGACCAGAAACTCACAGCTCAGATTCAGGAGTTCTTCTCCACCCGTGGAGGAATCGACTGCATTGATGCCGTGTGTTTTGTAGTTCCGGCTTCACTTGCTCATCTGTCAGTTACACAAAAATCTGTTTTTGACTCCATTTTCTCCAAATTTGGGAAGGATATTGCTGAAAACATCCTGATGATGGTCACCTTTGCAGATGGGAAAAAACCTCCAGTTCTCGAGGCCATCAAACTATCTGAGGTCCCCTGTTCTACAGATGAGTCTGGAGAGCCGCTTCACTTCAAGTTCAACAACTCTGCTGTGTTTGCACACAATAATAAATCTGCAGAGGACGAGGACTCTGACTGTGAAAACTTTGACTAAATGTTCTGGAAGCTGGGATTTTCTAGCATGAACAAGTTCTTCACGTCCCTCAGAAAGATGGAAACACAGAGCTTAACTCTGACACGAGAGGTCTTGAAAGAGAGAAAGCAGCTCGAGGTGCTTGTGGAAGGCCTGCAGCCGCAGATCATTGCTGGTCTGACAAAACTGGAGGAAATAAGGAAGACAAGAGCTGCTCTGGAGCAAAACAAGGCTGAGATGCAGGCAAACAAGGATTTTGAATATGAAATAGAAGTAACTGTCCCAAATGGTCACAGTTATGTCAAAGAAAAGAGAAAGGCAACCTATCAGGAATTAAAAAAGCAATTTGAAGAAGCATATGGAGAGGTCATGATTAAAGAAAAGATCTTTGAACAGCTTGAATATGAGCTTCAGGTTGTCCAGAATATTGTCACTGGACTAATTGAGGACTCTCAGAAGTCTTTGGAGCGTCTGCAGGAAATCGCCCTCAAGCCCAATCCTCTATCCATCCCTGACTACATCGATCTGATGATTGAGTCTGAGAGACAAGAAGCCATGCCTGGATTTCTAGGTCGCATTCAGTCTTTAATGGAGGTCAGGAAGACTGCAGAGCTCATCAGTAAGGTTTCCACAGGAGGAGCGATTCCTGAGGATTTGAAGACATATAAACCTGAAACAAGCAGAAATAAATCATCTACTTCATGGTTCCATATGTTA
Organism: Danio albolineatus; assembly: GCA_903798035.1. Classification (NCBI taxonomy): domain Eukaryota; kingdom Metazoa; phylum Chordata; class Actinopteri; order Cypriniformes; family Danionidae; genus Danio; species Danio albolineatus. The sequence continues at coordinate 92,139 of CAIGQQ010032839.1, forward strand.
TGGAAAAAATAGGCAAGGTTTTTAAGTAACACTTTCATTTCTCTACAGCAGGAATAAACAACCCAATCTAAACATTGATTGCTGCACAGTGTGTGTTGCATGTTTTATTAACATTCACAATAATTATGCTTGCAAAACGTGCAAAGATGCTAATTCAAAAGAGAAGCAATGCTATCCTAACAAGCTACTGTGAACATACACTGCATTAGCTGTAAACTTACAACAAACGATGAAACATTGATTACCAGGCTAAAGAATATTCTCCGCACACAATCAAAAACATACAGTGTTGTCAAAGAGGTTTTGTTGAAAAGGGAATTTACCTAACATGTCATAACATTTATACTATCAGCAATGTTGTATTATAACAGGAGCACATTTATCACTAGATTAAATATTGATCCGAACATTAACTGTAAAACATCTTTACGTTAGATTATTTTGGTGAATGTTCACAGCACTGTACACACCTCATTCAGAGATCATCTGTAAACTACTGAACTCTCCTGACTGGAGAAAACATGAACATCCACATCTGTAAGCAATCTTACTGTCATTCACTTTTCAGAAGTTTTAAAACTGATCATCAGGATGTGATACGGAGCAGAAGTGTTTATTTTATTGATACTGCAGGTCACATATTGTCCATCCCTGAGCTGTAGATACTAGTAAACCGTAGCTGTAAACTAAAACAGTTTTGTTATTGCTGAGATAATATGCACGTCTCATTCATTCTCTTCTGGATGTTCAAGATGTGGTCCCACTTTATTTTGAGGGTCCGTTTGTTGAATTTAAGTTACATTGCATCTACATGCCAACTAAATCTCATTAGATTATAAGTAGACTGTTAGGTTAGGGTTAGGGTTGGGGTTAGGGTTAATGTAAGTTGACGTACTTCAGAGTTCCTTATATTAAGCATACAGTCTAATAATACTCAAATGGACCATCAAAATAAAGTGTTTGTATTATAGACAAATATAGAAAATTATGTAGAAATGATTACTTAATGTTAAATGAACTGAATATATTCTTTATGATACAGATGATGTAAGTACTGTTTTTTTCTTAATAAATAAAAATAAATAAATGCAGAGTTAACCAAATCTTAACATTTTATGTTGTAAATAAATACATTTAAAGTAGATTAAAAATTGCTGCGTGATTTTATTATTCGGACAAATTATTCAGTATATTTCTCAAACTTTAACCAAAGTTCTGAAGATAAAATATTGTCAAACACAGGAAATATACAATATACACTGAATACACAGATGCAGAATCTGGAGACTATTGTAGTAAGCTGTGTGTTTCTTCAATACACTGAGGTTTTTGTTGTGGTTGTTTGTTTTTCATTATTATATTATTTCTCATTAATAATCACTGAACCATTTACAATTAATAGTTAAGTAGTTTATTAGTTTTAATTATCATGTGTTGCTAATCATTAATTTACATTGTTAACATGTAATCAGTATATTATTATTTCATATTACTTAATGCTTTTGTATTGTTTAGTCTGATTGTGATGGTGTGTTATGTAATGTTTTCTCCACTAAAATGTGTGATATCAGAGTTATTATCTCTCATTCAATGTTTTATGGATGTTGTAAGCAGTTTGAAATAATAATGATTCTTATAGTTGTGTTGTTCAGATTTCCAATAAAAGCCTGATGATTATCATCAGTTTGTCTACTGTTTTTGCTCTTTCTGTCCTCGGTGAACTGCTAATACTGACAGAAGACAGTCGTGAAGATAATTCAGTCCTAAATGCTGTTTAACAGGTTTCAGAGTTCAGCAGCTGGGTTACACAGAATTGATTTGTGTTGATACAACATGAAGGAATTAAGTTAGCCTATTAGCCTTTACAAATTTAAGCAGATTAAACATAAAACGATTAAGAATTATGTCGTTTCATCTCATTTAAAGAAGTCACTTGGACAAACAGCTCCAAGTGTTGCCGTTTTGAGAATAAGGTTGATGTAAATAGCCACAAGAGGTCACTATAGGTCGTTAATTCTCACTCACCTAATTCAGGCTTTAAAGGCAAACCCCGGAACCTGTATAATCATACTACACACACTCATCCGAACGCTCTCACCTCAGGAGCTTGGCGGCAAATTCCGTGACAAATGTAAGTTTATGCAAGTTCTCAAGCACGATGATGTGTATATAAGTGCAGATTTATTAGGCAAGTTGTATTTTTGAGGATTAATATTATTATTGAACAACAACCATGTTCTCAATGAACCCAAAAAACTCATTAATATCAAAGCTGAATATTTCTGGAAGTAGTTTTTAGTTTGAGCTATTTTAGGAGGATATCTGTGTGTGCAGGTGACTATTACTGTGCAGAATTATTAGGCAACTTAACAAAAAACAAATATATACCCATTTCAATGATTTATTTTCACCAGTGAAACCAATATAACATCTCAACATTCACAAATATACATTTCTGACATTCAAAAACAAAACAAAAACACATCAGTGACCGATATAGCCACCTTTCTTTGCAAGGACACTCAAAAGCCTGCCATCCATGGATTCTGTCAGTGATTTGATCTGTTCACCATCAACATTGCGTGCAGCAGCAACCACAGCCTCCCAGACGCTGTTCAGAGAGGTGTACTGTTTTCCCTCCTTGTAAATCTCACATTTGATGATGGACCACAGGGTCTCTATGGGGTTTAGGTCAGGTGAACAAGGAGGCCATGTCACTAATTTTCTTCACTAATTATCTTCTTTTAGACCCTTTCTTGCCAGCTGCGCTGTGGAGTACTTGGACGCTATGATGGAGCATTGTCCTGCATGAAAATCATGTTTTTCTTGAAGGATGCAGACTTCTTCCTGTACCACTGCTTGAAGAAGATGTCTTCCAGAAACTGGCAGTAGGACTGGGAGTTGAGCTTGACTCCATCCTCAACCCGAAATCATCTTTGATGATACCAGCCCAAACCAGTACTCCACCTCCACCTTGCTGGCGTCTGAGTCTGAAGCTCTCTGCCCTTTAGCGATCCAGCCACGGGCCCATCCATCTGGCCCATCAAGACTCACTCTCATTTCGTCAGTCCATAAAACCTTAGAAAAATCAGTCTTGAGATATTTCTTGGCCCAGTCTTGACGTTTCAGCTTGTGTGTGTTGTTCAGTGGTGGTGGTTTTTCAGCCTTTCTTACCTTGGCCGTGTCTCTGAGTATTGCACACCTTGTGCTTTTGGGCACTCCAGTGATGTTGCAGCACTGAAATATGGCAAAACTGGTGACGAGTGGCATCTTGGCAGCTGCACGCTTGACTTTTCTCAGTTCATGGGCAGTTATTTTGCTCCTTGGTTTTTCCACACGCTTCTTGCGACCCTGTTGACTATTTTGAATGAAACGCTTGATTGTTGGATGATCACGCTTCAGAAGCTTGGCAGTTTTAAGAGTGCTGCATCCCTCTGCAAAGTATCTCACTATTTTTGACTTTTCAGAGCCTGTCAAGTCCTTCTTTTGACCCATTTTGCCAAAGGAAAGGAAGTTGCCTAATAATTCTGCACACCTGATATAGGGTGTTGATGTCATTACACCACAGCCCTTCTCATTACAGAGATACACATCACCTAATATGCTTCATTGGTAGTAGGCTTTCCAGCCGATACAGCTTGGAGTAAGACAACATGCATAAAGAGGATGATGTGGTCAAAATACTCATTTGCCTAATAATTCTGCACTCCCATTATAATGTTGTTTGTCTTTTGTTGCATTGTGTCATGCCATCATGACCATCATGAAACTAAGAAGCTACGTGTTTAAAGCTAGCACCCCTTGGTAAGCGGAGTGAGGTGTGTAATTTATGTCTGTGTTTCAAATATGGAAAGTTATAACAATGTAAATGTCTAAATGGCCTATTTTTGGAAACTGTTGTGTTAGCTGAGTGAAACTGTTGTGTCAGCTGAGTGAATTATTGTTAAAAGGTTGTTTTGCATAGCTCATTTGCTGTGCATGGTGTACAGATGCATGAAAATGCACTGTAAATGTGTAGGAACTGTTTGTAAACTTGCTTTGTGCAATTTGTGTTTACTTCTAGTTTTCACTGTGTTTACGCTGGTTCCGGATTAAAACTCATTACACCCGTCTGAGACTCTCTGCTTTATTTAAAGAAAATCAAGGGCTGCTACAGTTGAGATGGTGAACGTGAGCCTGAATGTCCTGGAGATTTGCACTCAGACACTGTTAGTAAAGATAAAATCATGACACAAAAAGAAAAGAGTCAAAAGATGAAACAGTATTATCACGATCACCAGCGGTCTTCTGTCTCCTTATGAACTACAACTCCTGTCATTCACCACACTTGCACACCTGCTCCAAGTCTCCTTTGCTTACACTCATGAACTGATTAGATGGACTTTATAAACAGCACACACACACTTCAGTGCCGAGTCTTGTAAGCAGTTTTGTGAACATTACGACATGTTTCCCTTGCCTTGTCGGTTTTGACGCTCGCTTTGTTTGTTTTGTTCGTTTTACTGTTTATTCCTGTCTGCTGCCTGCTTTCTGACCTCTCGCCTGATATTTGACTATGACTCTGGATTTCCTATGTACATCTGTTTGTCCTTGTGTTGACCATTGCTCGCCTGACCATTCTCTGTTTAATAAACCCTGCATTTAGATCTGCACGTCAGTTGTTAGTGCCCACTTCACATTACAGGTATCTATATTATATTATTTTCTACCTGCTCTTAAAATAACACAGAGATTTTATGCTTTTGCAGCAGTTGGAGATGGATCCGTGTTTGAGTTAAAGATCTGGGTTAATATTCAATTCAATTCATGTTTATTTCTATAGCGATTTTACAATGTAGATTGTGTCGAAGCAGCTTCACATAGAAGTTCTAGTGAAATTCAGGTTTCAGAGTTGGAGTTCAGTTCAGTGTGGTTTAAATTTCAATACTGAAAGTCCAAACACTAAAGAACAAATTCATCGATGCGCAGCTCTACATGTCACGATCTGAGCAAGCCAGTGGCGACAGTGGTGAGGAAAAAAAAAAAAAAAAAAAGGCAAAACATTCCTTTAAAAATTCGTTAAAATTCGGGAGTTTTCCTGGCGAAATAACAAATCGGGAGGCACATTAGATGGGTCTGAAATATGGGCGACTCCCAGGAAAAATGGGAGTGTTGGCAGGTATGCTCACACATACACTATGCACTCTGACTACTTTAATATTGATAAGCCTTAGTGGGCATATCTCTCGCGCTGAACGCTGTCGACCAATCAGCGCAGTTTAGCATTGCGCTAAGGAGAGGTTTGGAAACGAATTAATCGCTAAACGATTCATATAGGAGTTGCTGGGATAATTAGGTAAAAATAAATGCATATTATAAGACAATGAAAGTGTTTATTGACCTTACATGCATATCAGCCTGTTGTCGGAGACCCCCAAAACTAAAATATGACCCTTTTTAATGCATAACAGGGGCTCTTTAACAAAACATTGGGTCAAATATGAATAAAACCCAGCAGTTGTGTTTAAAAGTGTCATTTAAATTTAACACACATCAACAACAATATCGGGTTTGTCTATATTTGATCCAACATTTATTATTCTATTCCACTATCATCACATTAATGTGTTTCTCTCACATTTGTAATGTTTCTTCGAAGGATGACAATACTCCATTTTATACACATAATACCGCTGAACCACCAGGGGGCGCCCCTTGCTCTTAAATGTGAAGGGCGAACTATGATTGCATTTCATTTAGGCTGCGTCCGAAACCGCATACTTACATACTATACAGTACGCTTAATTCATAGAATTCGAAAATCAGTATGCGAGAAGTACCCGGATGACCTACTACTTCGAGATTCTGAAGCACGCATCCCATGCACGCTGCGCTATCCCATGATGCCCCGCGAGAGAATTCATGAATGGGAGTGAAGCGACGTAACTGACGCAGGTTGGTCACGTGACCATGACAAAATGGCGGATGTAGTACGTCCGAATTCCAGTCATACTTCTCACATTCATACTGTATAGAACGTACTTTTCTAACGGCCAAACAGTACTTTTAGATTCAAATGCAGTACATACTGAGTAGTAGGCGGTTTCGGACGCAGCCATAGTCTTGAAAACACTTTGAAATGAATATAAAACAGCGGCTTTCCTTCCTAACATTACAGCCATGCATTGTTGTGCTTCCAATGCAACCCTCAAATCAGTCAATTCACATTGACTATCAGACGCGATCCATAGAGATAAACAGACGCCATTTTGTACATGAGTAAAAATGGATAATTTGGGTTTTGGGTGTGTTAAAATAGACAAATACACTAATAATATGTAAACATATCCGTCTTGGTGCGTTTTATTATTGAACACAACAGATTTTGTCTTAAATGAGCATTAAAGTTACAGATCTG
>CAIGQQ010032839.1:148535-163842 GCA_903798035.1 Danio albolineatus
TGTATATAAATATTTTACGCACGTGAATTTGGTTTTACGCACGTGAATTTGGCTACGCATGTGTACATCGCGTCATACGCGTGAATTATTAATGAGACTTATTTGACTCCATACAGGGGAAACCCACTTGAGCACGGGGAGAACGTGTAATCTCCGTACAGAAATGTCAGCTGGCTTGGTAAGGACTAGAACCAGTTACGTTCTTGCTGTGAGGCAACAGTGCTAACCACTAGGCCACCGTGCCACCCATCTAGGAAATGAGGAGGAGTAGGGGTGGAAGGGGGATTCTTCAAAATGAAGATGGCTGTTAGATGGAACTTAGGTTATTTAAAGTGGCTTAGGAATCGTCTGATTGGTGAATCGTAAGTTGAATAATGCGGGACCAGCCGTGAGCAATCATAAGCATGTGATCCTCTCGAAATTAGTTTGTAAATAAACTTCACACAAAGACACGAAGACAAGGTGTGCGTAAATGTATGCTCAATGTAACTGGAAGGGAGATGGAGATGTGGAGGAAATGACTGGACGCTGTGAGATGACGCGTGTACTCTGCATCTGCAGTGGACGGAGGGGAAAGGTACAGGTAAGTGAAGATGTAAGTGTGTGGGTTTGTGTACCAGCACGGCTGTCGAAGCTCACATTCATGCCATATAGAATGTACTTTTCTAACAGTCGTGTAGTAAATTTAAAATCAAATGCAGTTCCTACTGAGTAGTAGGCGATTTTGGACACAGCAAATCAGCTTTGAAATGTTGCTTTGGTTTTTCTAAAGTGCCTCAGCCAAAGTCTGTCATCACAGTTGTTCAGTATTCTTATATTTTTATTACCTCCAGAACTGTCCTGAGCGTCCCAAAGAATGTTTTTCCTCTCAGACTTTTCAAGTCAGAACAGTGACAGCGAATGAAAAACTGTAAATCCAGCATAGAGCGGTTCGGCGAATGTGTTGTTGAATGTGTGTAAGTGTGTGAGTGTCTGTGTGTTCGAGACACTGTAGAAGGTCAGACAGCCGGCCGACTCGTCCACATACACTCCTAATCTATTACAGAAGTCTGAAGGGACACGAATGTCACTTGAATGAAGATTATGCCAGACAGTGAATCTCTTATTCAAGCAGATCAGGCTCCAGGAGTTTTTGTTGTATCCAAATTCACAGGCGCAACTCTCCCCTTTCCTTCTGATTCCTTTATATGTAACCGATATGATAGCGTCTCCAACCCATTCAGCCTCCCAGTAACAGCGTCCAGACAGACTCTCTCTACCCAGAACCTGAGGACACCCGTCAAATCTATCTGGATGATCAGGATACAGCTGAACCTCCTTGCCACGTGTTGCCTTTCGGTTACCCTCAGACAGAATGAGACAAGTGTGTGCGGTGTTTGGATCCAGAGTGAGATCACAGGCATCTGAACACAAGAGAACATTTGTAACACAGCACTAAACACATAATGCATCATTAAAGTGTTAGTTCACCCAAAATCATTCATCTTTAGAACACAAATTAAGGTGTTTTAGATGAAATTTAAGAGCTCTCTGACCCTCCATAGACAGCAAGGGTCCCGACTTGTCAAGAAATGTACCAAAAATATCCTCAAAACAGATTACATGCCTTCAGTAGTTCAATCAGAATATTATGAAGCTATGAAAATATTGTGTGCACACCTACAACAATAGTTACTACATGTTACTTCTTCTCAGTGTCATTATAGGGCAGTGGTCAGGAACCTTTGGCTCGCGAGCCACCTGTGGCTCTTTGACCAGAAATAGGTGGCTCTCCAGCTGTCTCCTTCCAATAAAATTCTACAGTTTAAAAAAAAAGATAACGGTCACTAGAAATCAGTTTCCTATTAAAAAAACTTGACGTTTCGAACAATGAGTGTGTGCGGTGTAGTAAATAAACCAACTTGCGTTTCTATGGGAACCGCACAAGCGCACGTAGATTAAAGCAACATTCATGAGCGGTGATGATGGCGAAAAGAAATCCTGAGGAACATTGAAAGTTTCTAAATGAGTGGGCAGAAACATTTGCTTTTATTGACAGCTCTGCTGCTCTGCTCTGGCTGATCTGCACAAACTCATTTCCTCTTGTAAAAACATCAAACGTAAAGAGACATTTGGAAGTCTGCCAGCTTTTGCGGCAAAGAAGAAGCCGACCGAAAGCCGAAAGAAGGCGTGTGAGGAACTCCAGCATAAAGTGATCAAACATAATTGATCCGGCATTAACTTGTGCATGGCAAATACCTGCATATGTGTGTGTGAGAGAGAGACGTCCAATGCCTCAGTTTGTCACGCGGGTATACGGACCAGTCTTGAATGATTCGTTCATTTTGAACGAATCTTTTATGTGACTCGAGAACGATGAGTCCTCTGATTTGTTCACTTGCACATGCGCACATTTGTGCAGGTGGAGAAGATTAGTTAATTTTTCTAGTCCTCTATCGGGTTTAAATCATTCGTTCTTCACATGAGAGACAGAAGCCAGTCATATGCAATAAGAGCCGGAAAAAGATTTGATCTGTTCATGTGTGATCAGCGTCTGGGCTAGTTGTAGATGTGTTTGGAAGCATCTCGTAAAATTTCAATGTTATTTTGGCAAATTGAATGAAATGACTCGAAAAAAGATTTGTTCATCTCGATTGACGAGACTCAAAGGTCCGAGTCAGATACGAACTTGCTATCACTTACAGACATTATATAAAGTCAGAGTGAAAAACAGCGAGCAAAGCTGTGTCGAGTGTGTATGCGCGCACACAAACATAAAGGTAGTCACTTTTGTCCAATCAGCTTTCTTATGTTTACAATCACTCTCATTGGTTGGTGATTATTGTTTCGCACGCAGTAAACAGCAAAAATAAATAATGACACAGTGGCCTACCTAAATAACATCTGTATTTTCAAAATACAGTCAAGCGTATTTATATTTTTTTGAACCATGAGAAAATCTGATAATGAGCCTGTTCAAGAGAACATGAAACTGCGCGACTGGATCGGGAGACAAATGCAAAGCGATGTGAGCTAGAAAACATGACGGAAGAGGTAATTGGGCTCATCTAGAAGTTTAGACTAGAGAAGTTTAGTGAGTCATTTTTGCTTGGCCCATGAAGTGAACTTAATGTCAGTGTTAGTAAACTGAATAGTGATGTTTCATGCTATTTTCGCTATAACCGCGGAGTAACGTCAGGTTCCGGTGTCCTGACATTTTTTACTACCCATCAGATTTTGCTACCAACGTATATATATATATATATATATATATATATATATATATATATATATATCTTCTGCATACCTCGGCTGTAGTAAGTGGTTGTTTGAGTTAGTTGTCTCTCTATCAGCTTTCTATTACCAGTTTTAACCAGTCTGGCCATTCTCCGCTGACCTCTGGCATCAACAAGGCATTTGCACCCACTGAACTGCAGCTTACTGGATATTTTCTCTTTGTCGGACCATTCTCTGTAAACCCTAGAAATGGTTGTGCGTAAAAATCCCAGTAGATCAGCAGTTTCTGAAATACTCAGACCAGCCCGTATGGCACCAACAACCATGCCACGTTCAAAGTCACTTAAATCACCTTTTTTCCCCATTCTGATGTTTGGTTTAAACTGCAGCAGATCATCTTGACTATGTCTACACGCCTTAATGCATTGATTTGCTGCCAATCAATCTGCTAATTTGCGTTAATTAGCAGTTGGTACCTAATAGTACCCAACAGGTACCTAACAGGTGTACCTAATAAACTGGCCGGTGAGTGTATACCTGTACTTTGATAATGAACTTGTGCAACATACTGACAGTGAGGAGCATAGACTGTTTCATGTGCACACAAAAGGATACTCGTAGCTTGATCAGATTCTGACTGAACCACTGAAGGGATATAAACTGTTTTGAAGACGTTATTGGTATTACTTTAAACAAGTTGGGACCGTTGCTGTCTAGGGTCCGAGTTTTTCAATTTGTAGTCTGAGGAGCTTTGGAATGACAAGAGTCATTTATCTAGCTAACCCTTTTAAATTAATGTGTCTATTTTGTATAGACTTACATTTATGTAGTCCTGCTGAAATTCTGAGCTCTCCTCCATGATCCACACTGTAAAAAAAGACTGTGTTAAATTCTGAACTTTTTATACTATTAATAAACACACAGATATGCCTACAGAGCAGCGTCTACATACTTGAGTTTGTCCAGTGTGTAGTTTGGATCCTCCAGTTTTTCAGAGAGCAGCTTGACTCCTGAATCTCCTGGATGATTGTAGCTCAGATCCAGCTCTCTCAGGTGTGACGGGTTTATACTCAGAGCTGAAGACAGAAAACCACAGCCTTCCTCTGTCACCATACAGCCGGACAATCTACAAACACAGCAATAGTCCACATTACATTGGTTTGTCAGACAACTTATCAAACATTGCAGATGTAGATTTAATGAAGGGCATGAGTTAATGTTCACCCTAAAGTGAGCTAATTAGTCTTCTCATGACTTTCATGACTCGTCTCTGTCACTTTGTGAGTGGGTATTGTTTTACAAAATCCCAGTCTATTGGTTCAAAAGTTAAAAAGTCAAGGGAACAAATAAAGTAGTTTTGTTTACTGAAAGTGTTCATTATTTAGACCTCCATATAAAGAGAACTGAAGAAACAGTGTGCTAAAATAGACTCTTTCTGATGACAGTGTTAAGTATTTGTTACATAATAATCTGTATTTGTCATTACAGAGCTTAAACAGACAAAAACTGACACCTCAACTAGCATAGTTACAGCAATATTTACAGCTATGTTTACATCCTATGGAGCTGATACTTGCTAGTTAGACTAATGGATTTTTTATAAACTATAAACTAGTAAATACATTTTTAAATAAATCATTTATGCGTGAGGAATGTTTCTGAATCATTGGTTATCATGGAAGAATCTGCTCTCAAGAAGATAATTTCATTAACAAACTAAAGCAAATGCAGCAATCGGGGTATGCTAAGAACCTGATATCTGGCATTACAATCACCAAATGGAGTCAAGAGTAAGTCAAATCTGTTCATTAAGCTGATAAAAGTAAATATTTACAACATATAACATATATACTGTAGTCTTATATACCTGAGTATGTTGAGTTGACAGTGAGAACTCTTTAGTCCAGCAGAGAGCAGCTTCACTCCTGAATCCTGCAGGTCATTGTTACTTAGGTCCAGCTCTCTCAGGACACAGTTTGAGGATTGTAGAGCTAAAGCCAAGCTCTCACAGCACTCAGCAGTGAGGTTGCAGGTTGCCAATCTAAGTGGTAGAATAAATCAAAAAGGATATTTACCCATTAACTCTTTCCTTGCCAGTTTTTAAAGTGGCCAATGAGTGCCAGTGTGTGCTACATGTCCTCAGGTCTTTATACTAGATTCCAGTTACATTCTGAATAGATTTTAAAGTATTATTCCTTGTCTATATATCACTAAATAGCCTAGGACAGGGGTATCCAAACTCGGTCCTGGAGGTCAGTTCCAATCCCAATCAGACACACCTGGGCTACCTAATCAAGCTCTTACTAGGCTTTCTAAAAACATCCTTGCAGCTGTGTTAAGGCAAGTTAGAACTAAAACTTCCAGGACACCAGCCCTCCAGGACAGAGTCTGGACACCCCTGGCCTAAAACCTCTACACATTACAGATTTGCTCACTTAATAAAAAACAGATCACTCAGATCATTAGGTTCAAGTAAATTAGAAAGCAGGGTGAATCTGACTTCAGCTACTGCGACCCCTACTGATGAAATCAACTTCCAGAAATATTCAGATGTGCTCCAATATTAGGCACATTCAAATCAAGACTCAAAACACATCTGTTTAGCTGAGCCTTTACTGAATGAGCAGTGTGCTACGTCCGACAGACTGTGCTATATAAATAAACTTGCTTTGCCTTATAAACTTGTAAGAGAAAATGCCTAATTCTTTACTCAAGTATTTGAAAAAAGGTTAAAGCTACCTTTGCTCAATTAATTTCTCTTAAACTTCTCTTGGACTTGTTTCTGTAGTTCTATTATTTGATAAATATTTTGTTGAAAACCTAATAAACCAAACCTCAGTATGTTCAGGTGACAGTTTGGAGTCTTCAGTCCATCAGAGAGCAGCTTCACTCCTGAATCCTGCAGGTCATTGTTACTCAGGTCCAGCTCTTTCAGACATGATGTTGATGATTGGAGAGCAGAAGACAAACTCTCACAGCACTCACCAGTCAGTCTACAACCTTCCAATCTAAATAAAAACCCAAGTATTTTATAGTTAAAATGTGTAAGAAGACAATATTTGATTACAAAAATGACATATTTTGAACAATACTGTTTATACATTTTGTTTTAAAATTAAGACAGTTAAAAATTAAATATACAGTTTTTCTAGTGCACAAAATTGTTCTTGGAGCTTCGTGTAGTTATGGTTGAACCACTGAAGTCACATTGCTGTCACAATCACAATCTAGCAGTTGCAGATAGCTGGAGAACTTCAAATCTGTCATGGAACTTGACTTCAAATCCCATCATGCACCTCACACACACGAGTTCCAGTTCTCTCACTATTTGCGCACACACACAGCTGGAAAAGAATTATAGACCGGTTACATAAACTATATATTCACCTCTCACACAGTCTTGTATGTTTATCTGTAACATTGCGAAGCGTTTTCTTTGTCTAGTCCTACCGTGCCTTTAGATCCATGCCTTGTTTCTTTGTTAATCTTGTTTGCTGCCTGCACCGACCTCTGCCTGTAACCACGACTATGCTATTACCCTCATGATATTGTTTGTTCCTGTTTGACCATTGCCTGCCATACTAAGCTGTTAATAAACTGCGTTTAGACTCCAAGTGTTACAATGGACATTTTGGACAAAAAATTTGGACCAAATTCGACCAATTTGGCATCGTACCTTGTCTAATGTGAAATATTGTGATGGCCGACGTCATCGCCGTCATAGGCGGCAAATAATTAATTATTTATGAATAATTAATTAATTCAAAATGAATTCATTATTTGTAGCCTACAGTTTCAACTACCTGACCTGCAAGGTCTTTTTTTTACCCATAACCAAATCATAAATAAATAAAGATAAATTACACTCAAATTATCACCTGTCAATCCCTTTTTCCGTGGGACTCTGGCATGAATAGGCAGAGTTATCTGTGTTGTTATTTCGTCGACAAACTTGGTTGGTAAAAAAGGTGCACAACTAACAGGAATCAACCAGCAATATCTGAGGTTTTCGCTTAAATGACTAAGTACAAGCATGAAAGCGAAAGATTGAAGCAGTGTACGGACGCTGTGACACGTTACCTGATAGATCCAAAAGACAGAATAGTCGTTAGAGACAAGATTAATTGAATATCACATTTAAGAACTAAAGTGAGACACAATTTAGCAGTACATCTTTGATAAACTGTCCGACGTGCACCGCTCTCTGGGGTGATGTGCGTTTAGAGTAGTATAGTGTGGAAGGAGGGCTGTTCAGAAATGCTAGATTAAATGCCAGTGTCGACGCGGATTGTTTTCATTCTAAAATATCTAACGGCCATCGGCGATGAACGACGGCATCGTCTATCGACACAGCCCTACTTTGAAGGTCTCAGGACCCTGTCTTTGCAGGATAAGGGAGCTCTCAAATTTCATCTAATATATTTTCATTTGTGTTCAAAAGATGTTCGAAGGTCTCAGGGGTTTAGAACAGCATGAGGGTGAGTATTTAATAACAGAATTTTCATTTTTGGGTAAACTATTTAAAGGCTTTTTAAAAATCAATTTAATTAAAGGTCTTAGAACATCTGCACAAAAGAGAATCTGCACAAAACTACCATATTTATCATATATATGTCTAAAGCTGCGGTCACACTGCACTTTTCTCCCCATAGACTTCCATACGACAGAATTTCCCAAGCTCAAACTCTAGTGTGACTGCAGCATAACTCTATATATTCTATTATTAAGTAAATGTTGGTGTCACGCTTTCACTCTTTGATGCACTGGATCGCAGGAGTTTCTCAAAACACGTATTAATTAACAAACCATTTACTACAGGTAACATGGAGTGATATCAAGGGTGTAGACCAGGGGTGTTCAAACTCGGTCCTGGAGGGCCGGTGTCCTGGAGAGTTTAGCTCCAACCCTAATCAAACACACTTGAACCAACTAATCAAGCTAGATATATTAGAAACTTGTGGGCAGGCAGGTGTGTTGAAGCAAGTTGGAGCTAAACTATGCAGGACATCGGCCCTCCAGGACCGAGTTTGGACACCCCAGGTGTAGACAATTCAATACGGGACGCTGGACTGAACAAAATGCAGGAATTAAATACACAGGACATGATTACACAAATCACAAACAGGGGTGACACACAGGTGAAACTAATGAAAATCAAGAAACAGAAACGAACAAAGGGATCACATGATATAAACAAACGCACAGGGAGCATGGAAACATGGGGAAAAATATCACATGACAAACACAAGAACCTGACAGTTGGAGAAAGGAACCCAGACCTTTGATCATTGATTGAGAATTACATTATTTTCAAGATGTAAGATAAAGACCATCTTAGATATAATTCTTTGATATCCCCGCTCCAAATAACTTTTGGCGAGAGAGCATGATTCTATGCTGCACAAAACCAAAAAATAAACGCATTCTTGTTTCTTTTTTTAGTATATGAACTAGTTTACACACTCACTATCCTTCGGCTTAGTCCCTTATTTATCAGGGATTGCTACAGCAGAATGAACCACCAATTACTCTGGCGTATTTAATTTTTTTTGCAGCGGATGCCCTTCTAACCTCATCCCATTCACAGACACACTCATACACTACGGCCAATTTAGTTTCTCCAGTGGGAAACCTACATGAATATGGGGAGAATTTTCAAACTCCACACAGAAAAGCCACCTGACCCAGCCAAAACTCAATCCAGTGACCTTCTTTCTGTGAGGTGACAGTGCTAACCACTGAGCCAGAACTAGTTTATTTAAACAAAGCGTTTATATACATGTTTCAGCATATTTAAATTCTATTAAAATAAATTTCTAACCTCAGTATGATTAGTTGACAGTGTGAACTCTTCAGTCCGGCAGAGAGCAGATTCACACCCGAATCCTGCAGGTCGTTGTTGCTCACGTTCAGCTCTGTTAGTCGGGAGTTTGGTGACTGTAGAGCTGAGGATAAACTTTCACAGTGCTGATCCGAGAGATGACATCCAACAAGTCTGTAACAAAGAATTTCTTTAAAATGCAAGGAGGAAATAACATGCAACTAATATTCAACACATCATGCAAATTAGATCATTTTGAGTTTACTTTTACTTAAAATCCGTGCGTCAAATTCACTTTACAATAGAAGCAAATTCGCATCATGGACAGGGCTTCTGTTTACCTGGTGACTCTAGTTTCATTGGTTACTGGCTAACATGGTTTTCAAGAGTTCACACTTAGCTGATGATTGATTATAAAGCTTGTTTGGCATGCTGTCCCGAGAGAGAGCCCTGAGGTCAGAATATCCTGGAGCCCGGGACTATCCCATTTGCAAGGCGAGAGGGGAGTTTGAGCTCAGGTAAATCTGGAGAACTCCCCTCCTGTAGTAGCTAACGAACAGATAGTGATTGCTTTTAAGAGATAGCTACTTACTAGGAGCATGTCTATGGTGTCAATTTGGATTAGTCAATTAACTTAAGTTGCATGTTTTTGAACGGTTTGAGGAAACCGGGGAACCCGGAGGAAACCCACGTGAGCACGGGAAGAATGTGGAAACTCCGCACTGAAACATCGGCTGGTTTGGTAAGGACTCGAACCATTGAAGTTCTTGCTGCGAGGCAACAGTGCTAACCACTGGTCCACCGTGCCACCCATCTAGGAAAGGAGGAGGAGTAGGGGTGGAAGGGGGGATTCTTCAAAATGAAGAGGGCTGTTATATGGAACTTAGGGTATTTATAGTGGCTTAGTGGTATGATTGGTGAATGATAAATTGGATAACGCGAGACCAGCCGCAAGCAATCATAAGCATGTGATCCTCGCGAAATTAGTTTATAAATAAACTTCACTTATCAAGAGATTCGCTGTGCTTTATGTGATTTAGAAAGACTGAGAAACGAAGTATAGTTGTTCGGCACGGTGTCTGAGACTAAGCACTCAGGGATGGCCAGTGTCCTGCAAAGTTTAGTTCCAACCACAATCAGACACACCTGGGCTAGCTAATCAAGCACTTACTAGAATTCTAGAAACATCTTTGCAGGTGTGTTGAGGCAAGTTGGAGCTAAAATCTGCAGGACTAGATCCTTTCAGAGGTGCTACTAGCTCTATGAGTCTCCTGGGCAACTCCTCCAGAAAACATACCTCAACGCTATGTCACAATTGCACCCCTACAAGAGCAAGCTCCTGATTGGTTAACGTGGCACAAACGTCTGCTAAAGTTCAGATTTTCCAATTCGCACATCAAATGATCAATTTGTTCCCGCTTCATTCATGTGAATCACGTCATTTGTGCCAATAGTGCTGCAGGATTTATTCACGTCTTTACACTGACTTAACATGTAAATCACTCGTCTACCTATTGTTTTCAAAACAATCAGTCTTTAGACAAAGAACATGAGTGACAAGTTTATGTATAATATATAATACATTTGTATTATGTATGCCAAATTATGTATGTCAAACTCTTGTGTGACTGCGGCTTTAGTCGCATCAATTGTTTCATCCTTCATTGCTACTAGCAACAAGCTTTATCAAGCAGCAAACCTTATGAACTGTAGGGACGTGCCCTTCTAGTACGTCCTATCAGTCACTCTTGTCCTACCTATCAGAAACACTGCTGACTAACATTCAGAACAAACAAAAACAAAACAACCACTATAAATCTTTCAAAATACCAATATAGCGTATTTGAGAATTGATACACTATTGCCAAACAAAATATCAAGATAATCATGTGTATCGATATATTCCTACACCCCTATTATCTGTAGGGAAGTGCTGACGTGTCAATGGCGGCTCAGCGCTCACATCAATGTCTTCACTTTTGGCTGTAAAGTGAAGTAAATCCACATTTTACTCATAAACACTTGAGCAGCAATGTAAACGTACTCGACTATTGTTGTGTGTTTGTTTGTGCTTAGCTTTAATACCTGTAAACCCTTAAACGTCATCAGTAGCCCCTTTCACACCAGTAAATATCTGGAAAATTTCTGGAACGACTTTCCAGAATTCAAAAAAGCGATGTTCACACAGACGAGGACGTTCCTGAATTATTCCGGAAAAGACCGTTCACACATCCATTCCAAAAAATGGTAAATTCTTACATCATTAACCAGAAATTAGCTCTAAATGGCTGCGCTTGTATTTTTAAACAAGCTTTTGTTGATGGTTTCACGTTTATTTAAAGCTTTAGCGTTCATGCAGCTGCTTTGTCCCGGAGACACCCAAAGGCAGAAGCGCGAACCGCAGCTAAATGTTTACACATTTGATGACGTTCCAAATTCTGTGGATGGATAAGTATTGTGAACAACTTCGATGAAAACATAGAGGAACACTTTCGCATGTCGAGATGTATATAATATGCGTGTGTGTTGGTGCTCACCGGTTGCTTCACACGTACATGCATCAAGCAACTTAAGCAGAGCTTGAAGGTAAACTCACAGCGGTTTATCATAAACATTTTATCGATCATTTTTCAGAAGGAGCATAGAAACATTATCCGACTAACATCTAGCTGCTAAATGTGTCTGGAAAAATATTCAAAGCCTTCTATTTTCATAAACAGTGCGGATGTGAATGCGTATGATTGTCGAGATTGTAAGGAGTAGACGTCAGCGTGTTCTAATCGTGAACACGATATTCTGCCCCTTAATGTTTTCTTCAGCATTAATTAAAAAGTTCTTAGTAGTTTGTCCTGTAAAACGTGTCATTGAATTAGATGGCAGTGGCTGTGTAATTGTTCTTTGGATGAACACTGCCACCTTGTGGTCACATTGCAGAAAAGTAGCAAGCGACTGTGAACTGGAGAACAGAGTAGCCATTTTGTACAAGCTCTTGCAGCGGGAAGACCTACGTGCTGCGTCTCTGCTTACCGTTTGGTATTCTACCCTCGATAAGGCATGTTCCGTAAGTTCAATGTGAATTAATTTGCTCATGTATATTTTAGAGTTTGTTTAGCAATATTACAACCTGTTGTGTTACTTTGCGGTTGATTTGTTAGTAAAGTAGTTGGAGCTACCTGTCTTCACACGTGCTAGCTTACAGCGTGCTACAGGCTAGTATGTAGTTTAGAAGCATATTATGTTTACTATTAGTTAATATCATCACTTTGGTTTGATTGTTTACATGCAAAAGGACGATTATAGTCATATTCATGTGTGTAAAGGACACTGGATGTTTATTCATGTCATTATTGTTTCTGTTAACAAGAAAAATAAGGAAGATTTATTACAAGTGGTACGTTAGTAAAGCTTAGAAGAATGCTACACTGTCTCACAAGTGCTTACTGAAACCATTTATGGTTAGTTCGCTGCATAGGCTACATAAGTACATTTGGCTATGGGCAGAAGACACGCTCTTCTGGCTAAATTACCGGTAATGTTACAGCTTTTCTTTCCGGAAAATTGCCAGAACGAATTTACCGATATTTTCAAAAAGGGCCCGTTCACACGTGACCCCTTTTCGGAAAATTGCCGGTCATTTTCCAGAAAGGTCTGTATGTGTGAAAGGGGCTATTGTCAAAGACTCGTTTTGGAGTGTTTACTCGAAAACAACATCAGCATTTTCAAAAACTTGTTTCCAAATTTATGTTCTTGTTGTTGTTTATGTTCCTGGAGGACCACCAGCTCTGCACGTTTTCCAAGTCTTCCAAAGTTTCCAAGTCTTACCCAAACACACCTGACTCAGATTATCAAGTCTTCAGCAGAGACTGAAAGAATTGGAATGGGTAGAACATCCAAAACATGCAGTGCTGGTGGTCCCCCAGGAACGTGGTTGAGAAACACTGGTATAAACAGGCTAAATATATATCAAACGTTCCCCATTTTTGGCATGTAACCACCACTAAAACATCTGATTAGAAAAATGACTCAGAAGAATCACTCACATAGCTGTTACGCAGTTCATCACAGCTGGTATCAGTCTCTTTCTGCCCACGTTGGATGTGTTGTATTTGCGTAGATCAAACTCTTCCAGCACCTCCTCTGACATCTGAAGGATATAGGTTATGGCTGAGCATTGTCCGGGAGAAAGCTTGTTCTCTGTCTGTTCATCCAATTTAGCATACTCCTGAATCTCTCTGTACAGACTCTGATCTTTTACTTCAAAAAGACAGAGGAACAGA
The DNA here is from genome assembly GCA_903798035.1 of Danio albolineatus. Classification (NCBI taxonomy): domain Eukaryota; kingdom Metazoa; phylum Chordata; class Actinopteri; order Cypriniformes; family Danionidae; genus Danio; species Danio albolineatus. The sequence goes on from CAIGQQ010032839.1 coordinate 161,850, forward strand.
CTGATGGATCTGTCAGCGAAGAGACCATAACCGTCTCTGATTTTGTTTTTGATGTGCTGTGTAGTCTCTATGATGGTTTCTGAGGTCTTTTCTGTATGCGTCAACAGATCGTCTAAAAGTCTCTGGTTGGACTCCAGTGAAATGCCCAGGAGGAATCTCAGAAAAAGATCAAGGTATCCATTTTTGCTCTGAAGAGTCTTATTGACTGCTGATTTCAGAAGCTCACACAAAGAGTTTCTCTTAGACGTGTACCTCTCAAATTCATCATCAAGAAAAAACTGCAATATCCCAATTTTCTTTGTTAAATGTGAGTAGAACACGCAGAAAGCGGCTAGAAACTCCTGGAAGCTTCGATGGATGAAGCTGTAGACTTTCCTCTGATGAATCACAGATTCCTCCTTGAAGATCTCAGTGCAGATCCCAGAATACACTGAGGCGTCAGTGACGTCTATGCCACTTTCAGTCAGGTCCTCCTCGTAAAACATCACATTGCCCTTCATCAGCTGTCTGAGAGCCACTTCAGCAAGTTTGACGATCACTCCTCTGTTGGACTGCAGGAGTTGCTCTGGATCTCTCTCTTCATACTTCTGCTTCCTCGTGTTGATCTGAAGCAGCAGGAAGTGGATGTACATCTCAGTCAGAGTTTGAGGGATTTCTGAATTCAGATCCTTTTCAAGGAAATTCTGAAGCACAGTGGAGGAGATCCAGCAGAAGACAGGGATGTGACACATGATATGGAGGCTTCTTGCTCTTCTAATGTGAGAGATGATTCTGCTGGCTTCATCTTCATCGCTGATTCTCTTCCTGAAATATTCCTCCTTCTGAGGGTCAGTGAATCCCTGAATTTCTGTCAGACGGTTGATGTATTTGGAGGGGATCTGATGGGCTGCTGCTGGTCTGGAGGTGATCCAGATGAAAGCAGCTGAAAGCAGATCTCCTTTCATGAGGTTTGATATCAGCACACCAACTGATGAAGATTCATTCGAATCACAAACATTCTCAATGTCTGAAAACTCTAGTGTGATTCTGCTTTCATCCAGACCATCAAAGATGAACACAACTCTACACCGCTCATAAATCTCAGGCTCCAGATCTTCAAGTTCAGGATGAAAGTCCAGCAAAAGTCTGTGAAGACTGTACTGATGATCTCGGATCAAGTTCAGCTCTCGAAATGGAAGCACAAACATGAAATCTACATCCTGATTGGCTTTTCCTTCAGCCCAGTCCAGGATGAACTTCTGCACAGAGACGGTTTTCCCAATTCCAGCGATGCCTTTAGTGAGAACCGTCTTGATCTGATCTTTCTCCTCGAGTCCTGGTTCAGTTGAGATTTTAAAAATGTCATTGCAGCATATTGGAACGTCTTGAGAGCATTTTGTTCCAGGCGTTTTCTCCATCTGTAAAACCTCATGCTCTTCGTTAACACCTTCCCTCTCTCCTTCTATGATGTACAGTTGTGTGTAGATCCTATTCAGGAGGGTTTGATTTCCTAGTAGGTTGATTCCTTCAAACATTCTCTCATATTTATTCCTCATGCTGGATTTGTGCTGGTCTTTGACTCTCTGTAGTTGATCAGCCACTTGTGGATAGGACTTCAGCTGCGGGTTGCTTTCCTGATAAGCTCTATCCACACAACGGAAACAAAAACGCAATAAGTGAAAGGATGAACAACAAAATTTCCAAATTCCATTGCCAAATTCATGTCAGACACAATAAACATCTTTATTAAAGACAGAGACTATTTTATGCAGAATCTATCGCAGTGATCACCAAACTTGCTCCTGGAGGTCCGGTGTCCTGCAGATTTTAGCTCCAACCCTAATCAAACACACCTGAACAAGCTGATCAACCTCTCACTAGGTATATTTGAAACATCCAGGCAGGTGTTTTGAGGCAAGTTGAAGCTAAACCCTGCAGGACACCGGACCTCCAGGACCGAGATTGGTGATCCCTGATCTATCAAATGTTACCTTCAACATGTTTTATTCCAGGG
>CAIGQQ010032839.1:188842-201641 GCA_903798035.1 Danio albolineatus
CCTGGTCTTAGGTTAAACATTTCTTTACAAAATACAATCATAGAGTAGCACTTTATTTGATCAAGCATGTTCTGCAAGAAACTGGAAATTCGAATGTTTTTATCTGATGTTGTAATACATATGGCTTATTTGCTACATAGTGATTACTGGAAAAATTCACCTTTAAGCTCTGTCTGTTTTAGCTCAGATTATCAGAATATACCAAATCCAGAGCTTAGCTTCAAACCAGCAAACTTGAAGAGTAGAGAAACACTACCTTGTCTCAGGTATGATCATGTAAAAGATATGATTTCAAGATATGATACAGAATATATTGGCCTAATTAACAACTCTTCTTGTTCAGCAATGAAGTCCTCAACCAATTCAAATCCAATCTGACAAAGAGGTTTCATTGTCTGAATGAAAACACAGCAAAGCAAGGAAATCCAACACTCCTGAATGAGATCTACACCGAGCTCTACATCACAGAGAGTCAAAGCGGAGAGATCAACAATGAGCATGAGGTGAGACAGATTGAGGCACAGTCCAGGAGATCAACAACTGAGGAAACACCAATCCAATGCAGAGATATCTTTACGCCCTTACCTGGACAAGGCAAACCCATCAGAACTGTGCTGACAAAGGGAGTCGCTGGCATTGGAAAAACAGTCTCTGTGCAGAAGTTCATCCTGGACTGGGCTGAAGGGAAAGAAAATCAGGACATCCAGCTGATAATTCCACTTCCTTTCAGAGAGTTCAACCTGATGAAGGACAGAAATGTCAGTCTCTTAAATCTAATTTATGTTTTCTTCCCTGAAACTAAAGAAATTGACATTTCTGCTGATGATTATAAAGTATTGTTCATCTTTGATGGTCTTGATGAATGTCGTCTGACTCTGGACTTTAAACCGAATGACGCTAAACTGTTTGATATAGCTGAATCAGCCTTGGTTGACGTACTTCTGACAAATCTCATTGTAGGGAATCTGCTTCCCTCAGCTCTGATCTGGATCACGTCCAGACCAGCGGCAGCAGATCTCATTCCCTCTGAGTTTGTCAATCGAGTGACAGAAGTACGAGGCTTCAATGGACCTCAGAAAGAGGAATACTTCAGGAAGAGGATCAACGATTCGAGTCTGGCTGATAAAATCATCTCACATCTCAAGTCCTCCAGGAGCCTCTACATCATGTGCCACATCCCAGTGTTTTGCTGGATCTCAGCCACTGTTCTGGAGAAGATGATGAGCGCAGCAAAAAGTGCGGAGATTCCAAAGACTCTCACTCAAATGTACACACACTTCCTGATCAATCAGACCAACATCAGACATGAAAAGGACTACAAGAGGAACGTGAAGGACGAAGACATGATTCTCAAATTAGGGAACCTGGCTTTCCAGCAGCTTATGAAAGGCAACCTTATCTTCTATGAGGAAGACCTGAGAAAGTGTGGCATTGATGTCGCAGAGGCATCCGTGTATTCGGGATTGTGCACACAGATCTTTAGGGAAGAGTTGGGGTTGTGTCAGGGGAAGGTTTTCTGCTTTGTTCATCTGAGCCTTCAGGAGCATCTAGCGGCTTTATATGCCCACATCTTCTTTACACTAAAGAACAAAAATGCATTTGATCTAACCAAAAGAGGTTTGTGGTCTAAGATCTTACCCCTGAAGAAATACAATTCATTATCTCAGCTGCATCAGAGAGCAACAGATGAAGCGTTAGAGAGCAGAAACGGACATCTGGATCTTTTTCTGCGGTTCCTTCTGGGACTCTCACTTAAGACCAATCAGATTCTCTTTCAAGGACTACTGTCAAAGACAGGAAGCTCTTCCTACACCAAGGAGGAAACACTTCAGTTCATCAAACAAAAGATCAGGGAGTATCGATCTTCAGAGAAATCCATCAATCTGTTCCACTGCTTGAATGAACTGGGCGATGATTCACTGATGCAGGAGATCCAACAATATTTGCAGTCTGGACAAATAAGAAAAACCAAACTCTCTTCTTCTCAATGGTCAGCACTGGTTTATGTGTTGCTGACGTCAGAGCAGAAGATGGATGTTTTTGATCTGAAACAGTTTATTGGAGAACAACACACAGCAGATGAAGGCCTTGAGAAGTTGATGCCTGTGTTTAAAGAATCCAGATCAGCACAGTAAGTAACGCTCAAACAATTACACCAGGGGTTCCCAAACTTGGTCCTGGAGGACCAGTGTCCTGCAAAGTTTACTTCCAACCCAAATCAGACACACCTAGGCTAGCTAACCAAGCTCTTACAAAGCTTTCTAGAAATATCCATGGAGGTGTGTTGAGGCAAGTTGGAGCAAAAATCTGCAGGACACCGTCCCTCCAGGACCGAATTTGGTCACCCCTGGATTACACAGTAACAGTGTGTTTTAAACATATTTGTGGAAAGATGGTTTGTTCTCCCCACAGGCTACAGTACTGTAATCTCACCGTACAGTCCTGTGAGAGCTTGTCTTTAACTCTACGATCCTCAAACTCTGTCCTGAGAGAGCTGGACCTGAGTAACAATGACCTGCAGGATTCAGGAGTGAAGCTTCTTTGTCAAGGACTGAAGAGTCCAAACTGTCATCTGGAGATTCTCAGGTAAAGTGTTTTTCACCTAAAACAATTAAACAAAAGTGCTATAACAATAACTGGCTATAACATTAAGTTGTGGATTCTGCTCTGAATGAAGACCTAGAAGGGAATTTGCAGGGACGTTGCAGGGATTTTATTACTAAACAAATTTTACACAAATTTTAAAAGTATTAAAGAGTATCAGAATTTTTAAAGAGTTTGGAGGATTAAAGAGTGTTTTCAGTTTATATGTTTCAGCCCTGACAACTCTACAAGTAGTGACGCTACTAGCTTAACTACATTTCTCAGTAACGTGGTGGTAGCGTTGCGACTTTCGAAATCAAATAGCTTTTCTGTAGCGAAACTATTTTTTTAGTCAAGTAGGGCAGTAGCATCCACACAAGCTACATTTACCGATTGTGAATCAATAATCGACATCACCGACATTGGCTGGTGTCTAAGCCAATGAAATTAAATCCATATGATGGGGAGAATGACGATTTTCTCTTCTTCCTGTTTTACGGTGGTCAAGAACAAACTTTTTGGTGCATTACTGTCACCTCTCGCTCTGGTCAGTGATGTCTCCAACCAATATATATATACTTAGCTTGCTACATTTCCCAGAGGGTAGCTTTTAGTGCCGTTAAGCTACATTTTAAGTAAAGTAGCTAACAGCTTAGCTCACTATTTTTCAAGTAGTTTGCCCAACTCTCGAAGTGATTTTTTTTACTATTGTTTATTGGTATGGGTGTGAAAGACACATGATGTTGATTTTGTTAGATGAAATCTGTTAAGCTGCAGAGCAATAATACATTATGTAAATCAGCTTGGGCAAAATAATGAATTGAAGCAGATTTCTACAGGTGTATACCGTTCTATATATGTGCCTACATGGATTAGGAAGTACTCTTGATAGGCTAGTAGTACTGCATCTGAATTAATCAAGTTTCACGCCTGAGAAATGTAATTACATCAAATATTTATATTATTGTGTAAAGGAAAGGTATCAGCATTAAACGTAATGCCCTGCTGTGTTTGTAGATTGTCTGGCTGTATGGTGACAGAGGAAGGCTGTGGTTTTCTGTCTTTAGCTCTGAGTTCAAACCCCTCACACCTGAGAGAGCTGGATCTGAGCTACAATCATCCAGGAGATTCAGGAGTCAAGCTGCTCTCTGAAAAACTGGAGAATTCAAACTACACACTGGAAACACTCAAGTATGTTGAGCAGGAAACTCCCCTGTATCTCTCTATGTGTAGTGTGATTTTATGTATCACCCGCAGTGTTTTTTGGTCTTAAATATTGTTTCCCTTTGCATCGTCTTGTTATTTAGCTTGATATTTAATCAGGCACTCTGAGGAGAAGTTGAAAGTTGGCAACCCTGATGCTAGTATTACTCTAGCAACTTTAACGCTTGCTGGAATGTTTCTTGTAAATTTAACATGTAATTTGCATAAATGCTAGTTACTGGTTTTAAAATTTGACTTTGATAATCTTATTTTCATACACATTGGTGGTGTTTACTGACTGGGTGTGACAACGTGTGTTTTACAGTGTGGATCATGGAGGGGAGTTCAGGATTAAGCCAGGACCACGAAGATGTATGTCTACTCACAAATACACAAACTCAGAAACACACATACTTCCATTATGTGGTTTATGAGGACTCTTAATAGACATGATTTGCTTTAAACATTGCACAAAGAAGCAATATTGGTCTGGCTACGTACTTGCTTATTTCACCACCTAGTATACCCAGCTTATAAGTCCAAATGGGCAAAACACCATGAATCAGCACACATTACCAGAGATTCGGATGTTTTATTGCACGGTTACACTGTGCTGATTTGTTATGCAAGTGATTTGGAGCTACACCAGAGCTGCAACCAAAACCACATACTATTCATGTAGTTTCTGCATTTGAATTTTGAATGAACTAATCCAACTTCCTTCTAGAAGGACACGTCCGTATTCCTAAGCATTCTAAATGGAATACATTGTTTGATGCCAAATAGCTTGCTTGTGCAAGGGATCATGGAGGCCGTGTCCAACAGTTGTACCCTTTGAAATCCTTCATTCCGAAGGGCCCTTCAAAGTGGCCAGTTTTGAGAACAGTTTCGAATGACACTTCAGTATGGCGGCAATAATTGTTTGCACTCTTAAGTGCACTTCGGAGGGGTAGTATCCCGTTTGGAACACATCATTATGAATGGAATTCAGATGTACTACATTTGCCATTTATCTTTATCACATGACCTACCCATATCATTGCAATTTGCTTCATTCCCATTCAGTAGCTCTGCTTTATGTGCTTTAGGGTGGCTGAAAAAGAGCGTAGGTTCATTCAGCACCGTGTCTGATCCACTAGATCATGGGTCTCAAACTCAATTCCTGGAGGGCCGCAGTTCTGCGCAGTTTTGCTCCAACCTTAATCAAACACAGCTGATCCAAATAATCTAGGAGTTCCAAAAAAGTTTTGAACATTCTGATTAGTTGCATCAGCTGTGTTAGATTAGGGTTGGAGCAAGATTGGGCTGGCTGCAGCCCTCCAGGAATTGAGTTTGAGCCCTATGCACTAGATCCTTTCTGAGGTGCACCCAGGTCTGTGAGTTCATAAACTCCCCCAGAAACTATACCTGGATGATGGGACACTTCAGACTGCGCCAACCCAGTTTGATGAGCTGTTGTCCGATGTCTGAAAGAGGATTTCCCTTTGAGACAACAACAACAGGCACTACACTATAATCAGAATGCTCCTGATTGGTTAACGCGGAGCGAATTCAGTTTCATGAGCGATTCACATAAAACACGTGTCAAATGGGCAAAACACTCAACTTGCACGAATGAGGTGCTGTCTATTTGTGTCTTTGTATTAACATAACATGTAAATCAATCACGCTTGACGCTTTATCCATGTCTGGTGTGAACGCAGAATTACATGTAGTCTTTGTGCCCATTACTTTTGCTAATTTTGCATTGCAGCAGCCAGATGAACTCTCAAAATAAAAGTGAAGAGCCAAGCTATAGCAAACACAATCACCTAAATTCAAGAGTTCACACTTAGCTGATAATTGATTATAAAGCGAGTTTGGCATGCTGTCCCAGGAGAGATCCTCGAGCCCGGGGCTCCCTCACATTTGCAGGGTGAGAGGAGAGTTTGAGTTCAGGTAGGTCTCGAGAACTCCCCCCTTATTCAGCGCTTTGCTACATAGAGATATACTGCTGGTTAAGAGCTCGACTATAGTGCTAATATAGATTGATCAATTCACTTACTGCAATTTTGTGGGAGGAAACTGGAGAATACGGAGGAAACCCACGCGAGCATGGGAAGAACATGTAAACTCTGCACAGAAACGACAACAGGCCTGTTAGGGATTTGAACTAGTGACGTTCTTGCTGTGATGCAACAGTGCTAACCACTGGGCCACCATGCTACCCTATAAAGGCAAAGGTGGAGGAGTAGGGGTGGATTCTCCTAGGCGAAGATAACTGAAGTAAGAAACTCTGATTAATTATAGTGAGTTTTGATCAAGCTTTTGATTTACCGATCAATCTACGTTCCTACTCTCATCTATGGTCATGAGCTCTGGGTCATGACCGAAAGAACGAGATCTCGGATACAAGCGGCCGAAATGAGTTTCCTTCGCAGGGTGGCAGGGTGCACCCTTAGGGATAGGGTGAGGAGCTCTGTCCCCTGGGAGGGGCTCGGAGTAGAGCCGCTGCTCCTCCACATCGAGAGAAGTCAGCTGAGGTAGCTCGGCATCTGTTTCGGATGCCTACCTAGGGAGGTGTTCCAGGCATGTCCCACCAGGAGGAGGCCTCGGGGAAGACCCAGGACACGCTGGAGGGACTATGTCTCTCGGCTGGCCTGGGAATGCCTCGGGATTCCCCCGGAGGAGCTGGAGGAAGTTTCTGGGTAGAGGGAAGTCTGGGGTGCTTTCCTAAGATTGCTGCCCCCGTGACCCGGCCCCGAAAAAGCAGTAGAAAATGAATGAATGAGTTAGGAATCATCTGATTGGTGAATCCTGCGTTAGTTAATGCGGGACCAGCCATGATCAATGATGAGCACGTGCTCCTCTCAAAATTAGCTTACAAATGAGCTTCACTTAATTCTCAAGAAGAATTTCTGTATGTTTACCATTAACTGTCTAATTAGTTAGTATGAAAGTACGTGAAGCAGTACGTGCTGGTAATGTTCTAGGAATGCTTCGTGTCTTTAAAATCTTAGTATTTCTGTTCATGATTTCTTAACACGGAGTGCCCTCACAAACCATGCTTACTTTGTATTACCCATGTCTCGTCCTCACGAATCATATAATGAACACATTCTTCTTGTGTTCAGATGCCTGTTCTCTCACTCTGGATCCAAACACAGCGAACACTCAACTCATTCTCTCTGAGGAGAACAGAGAGGCAAGAGCTGCGTTAGAGGAACAGCCGTATCCTGATCATCCAGACAGATTTGATGTTTGTCAGGTGTTGTGCAACGAGAGTGTGAGTGGACGCTGTTACTGGGAGATTGACTGGAGTGGAGATAATGGTGTGTTCATATCAGTGTCATATAAGAGCATCCACAGAAAAGGATGGGGCAATGAGTGCGAGTTTGGATGTAATGATCGGTCCTGGAGTTTGTTCTGCTCTCCCTCCAGTTACTCGTTCATACACTTTGACATCGACACTGATGTACCTGTAGTGACTCGTCTCCCAGTGGAGCACATCAGCAGCAGAATAGGAGTGTATGTGGATCACACTGCAGGGACTTTGATCTTCTACAGCATCTCTGACACAACAAAACGCTTCCACACAGTCCAGACCACGTTCACTGAGCCGCTCTATCCTGGGTTTTCTGTTGTCCCTGGATCATCTGTGAAACTGTGCAGAGTAAACTGAATAGATCAGGGGTCACCAAATTTGTTCATGGAGGTCCGGTGTCCTGCAGATTTTAGCTCTAACCCTAATCAAACACACTTGAACAAGCTAATCAAGGTCTTACTGGGTACACTTGAAACATCCAGGCTGGTGTGTTGAGGCAAGTTGGAGCTGCGGCCCTCCAGGACTGTGATTGGTGACCCTGGAATAGATCAACAAGAGACTACCCATAACTGTTTAAGCCAGGGATGTACAAACTCGGTTCTGGAAGCCCGATGTCCTGGAGAGTTTAGCAGCAACCCTACTCAAACACACCTGCAAAAGCTAATCAAGCTCTTACTAGATATACTAGAACATAAGTCTGGAACTCAATTCCTGAAGGGCAGCAGCTCTGCACAGTTTCGTTCCAACCCTGATCAAACACAGCTGATCCAACTAATGAAGGTGTTCGTGACTCTTTTGAACACCTTGGTTATTTGGCTCAGCTGTGTTTGATAGGGTTGGAGCAAGACTGTTCAGAGCAGCGGCCCTTCAGGAATTGAGTTCCAGACCTATGTACTAGAAACTTCCTGGCAGGTGTGTTGAAGCAAGTTGGAGCTAAACTTAACAGGACACAGGCCCTCCAGGATTGAGTTTAGACACCCCTGGTTTGAGCTGTTTACATCTTTCCTTTTCTCAATCTGTTTGCATTGACTGAAATTGTCTGTATTTTTACAGAAGCGTCACATTAATCATCAGTATTAATACTAATCACCATTCACCTGAAAAGTGCCTTTCGCAATTATAACTGAGAATATGTAATTCTTGTTTAATTTATTTGATTTTCATTATAAATTGTGTACATAATAAAACAAAAGAAGAAATCTTATTTTAATTGATGGTTATTTTTTAAAGTGTCTGAACCACTGTTACCATGCTTTCGTGTTGTTGACGCCAAATTCTGACCCGACCATCCGAATGTGGCAGCAGAAATCGAGACTCATCAGACCAGGCAACGTTTGTCCAATCTTCTATTGTCCAATTTTGGTGAGCCTGTGTGAATTGTAGCCTCAGTTTTCTGTTCTAAGCTGAGAGGAGTGGCACCTGGTGTGGTCTTCTGCTGCTGTAGCCCACCTGCCTCAAGGTTGGATGTCTTGTGGGTTCAGAGATGCTCTTCTGCAGACCTCGGTGTAGCGACTGAAACCAGTCTGGCCATTCTCCTCTGACATCAACAAGGCTTTTGGATATTTTCTCTTTTTCGGACCGTTCTCTGTAAACCCTAGAGATGGTTGTGCGTGAAAATCCCAGTAGATCAGCAGTTTCTGAAATACTCAGATCAGCCCGTCAACTGGCACCAACAACCATGCCACATTTAAATCCCCTTTCTTCCCCATTCTGATGCTCGGTTTGAACTGCAGCAGGTCATCTAGACCTTGTCTACATGCCTTAAAGCATTTAGTTGCTGCCAAGTGATTGGCTGATTAGAAATTTGCGTTAATGAGAAGTTGGACAGATGACCTAATAAAGTGACGTGAGTGTATGTACGTATTGTGAAATATATACCTCACAAGAAATAGACATGGAAATTAAAGATAAAATAATAATTTTAAGAAAACGACAAATAAAAAGTGACCAAAATATGGAGAAAAGAATGACAAAATGTTATAATCGATAAACAAACAGCCTAACGCAGTGGTCCCCAACCCCCCGCACATGTTTCCATTTTATTTATTATCTGCATCTAAACAATCTTTTATTTTGAAAGATGACTATTCTCTTGGTTTTACCTCAATCACTTGAGTGCCAAAATTGAACCCACATGCTAGCAAAAAGACGTCCGTCTTTGGAAAGTTCCTTTGCGAAGGGGAAAAGGCCCAGTGAAGGACCCACGAACTGCCAAGGAATGGATCCCCGCAACCCAATTGCCAACAAATCAGGTGGACCCAGCTTGTCCGTGCAAGAAGATCAACCACTGGAGAACGCAAATGGCGGCAGCCTTAGGGGTTGTTCGCATATCGCATTTTTTCTGTTCGCAAGTTTGTCATTTACATCTGAAAAAATGAAGCCGAATCATTTTTCTCCATATTAATTTGCCGGTCATGTCTTTATGTACACGTCTTAGAAGGTGAAATGAGTTAGCGAATGCTCTTTCAGTTCATTTTGATACGAGAAACACTTTCCACAATGCTGGCAGGACAAGAGCTTCTCTTCCGTGTGAATTCTCATGTGGATATTAAGGTATCCTTTTCGACAGAAATCCTTTCCACAATGGTGGCAGGTGTAGGGGTTTACGTCAGCGTGAACTCTCATGTGGTCTTTGAGGCTTCGACGATACCCAAAACTGGCTCCGCATTCAGTGCACGAGTACGGCTTCTCTCCACTGTGAATTCTCAAATGGTTTTGTTGGGTCTGTTTATGCTTGAAGCTCACTCCGCATTCGGTGCACGTGAAGGGCTTCTCTCCGGTGTGAGTTCTCATGTGGATGTCGAGTCTTGGTTTGTGCGTGAAACTCATTCCGCATATACTGCATATATGGCGGCATATGTGCTTTTTGAGGTTGTGTTTTCGACTGTACACCTTTCCGCACTGTTGGCAAGCCATCTCTCCGGTGTGAACTCGCGTGTGGACCTTGAGGTTCTTTTTGTTGCTGAAATTCCTTCCGCAGAGTTGGCAGGAGAATTGACTCTTTTGGTCTCCTTTTTCAGGCTGTGAGCAAGTTGAGTCTTCGCTCTCGGTTTTGAAATCTTGATCTTCCTTGATCTGACCACTCGGTTCTTCCTGTTCTTCCTTTACTGCAGTCAGATCTGAGGTAAATAGACAAAACAATGACATTTAATACTACTGAAACAGTCGTTACCTCTAATCTTTACTTTCTTTAACACAATTTTCGAAAACCATTTGAGTTATGCTTTAGTCTCGGAGTAGGGAATGCTGCATCAATACAAGATTCGATAGAGGTTAATGTTCCGTTTCCACTGAGTTCTACGGTTCAATATGCTTTTATGGCCATTTCCACTGTAAGAAGCTACCAAAAAGCGAACAGTACCATACCACTTTTTGGGTACTCTTTAGAAAGGGTACCTAGCATGGCAAAAGATGGAGCAAGACGCGCAGCTGAACGCTATTGGTTTACCGCCATTTTAATATACACGGCCGAGACATTACACCAGGGGTCACCAATCTCAATCCTGGAGAGACTGTTTCCCTGCAGGGTTTAGCTCCGACTTGCCTCAACACACCTGCCTGGATGTTTCAAGTATACCAAGTAAGACCTTGATTAGCTTGTTCAAGTGTGTTTGATTAGGGTTGGAGCTAAAATCTGCAGGACACCGGCCTTCAGGAACAAGTTTGGTGACCACTGCAGTACACGGTAATAATATACAAATGTAATAACGAGTCATGGTCGACCAAAGCTCAAACAAACTTCAGCTGCGTCCCAAATTACACACTATACACTATGCACTAACACACTCAGCAGTATAGTATATGTATGTAGTGTTGTCCCAAATGGAACCCTAATGTTTTTTTACTTAACGGAAGTTCAAACCGTTTCCCTGATGACGTTTGACGGGTGCCAAATTAGTGAAATAAATGACCAAAATACCAAATAATACCTGTCATGACTATAACTGCATTCACCATCGGGAGGCGCTATAATAACTCTCATTGGAGAATTTTGTGAATCAACATGTGCGCCCGATAGCTCCGCCCCTTCCGTTACGTGCGCAAAGCTGCGGACGTTGAGTGCGTGAAGTGTCCATCATTACACACTTCACTTCACTGGCTGAATGAGTTTGTCATCCGGGTAGTACACTTATTATTTTGAGAGTTTTCAGTGTGAACGCACTACTTACACTATTCATACTACAAAATGGTGTAGAGTAGTGTATAGTCATGCGATTTGGGACGCAGCTCTTGTCGTCGTCTTGATGAACAGCCACAAAGCCGAGAAGGAACAAAATCTGCTGTGTCTTGTTTTTGTTTTACGAGGTCGTCTAAAATCGTGAGCGGTTTCGCGTTCTCCAGAGAACTCGCGATTGTTCGCGTGCGCATCTATTTTTGAAATAACGAAGAAAATAATGTGTGCGTGATTATTGAAACGATTCTGACATTTGATCCTTTCAGAAAGGGGCAAACACGAGATTGAAGCGCGACAAAACAAAGGAGCGAATGATTCTTTCAGCAACCTAAAACATGAACAAACTGCCGTGTTTAAGGATTATCATTACCTTTTGGGCTATTATGAACTCAAATTACTCTCTAACAGAGGCCTCATGTGCTGGTGAAGATTAAAGACACAGATGAGAGGTTTGCACTGACTGTGGGCTATATGTTGCGTGTTGCGAAACGACCTGTACAGCTTTACTGAAGACATTTCCTCGAGCGAGAATGGCGTCGACTGAAACTTTCTGTCGTACACCACGCCCACCGTTGGTACCCTTTTGGCAGTGGAAACGCAAGCCTGATAAAGACGTACATCATGGCCACTTAACCATCCCCATATCATAATTGGCTTCATCACTCTGTCTCCTCCACCAATCAGCTGGAGAAAGGTGTGAGGTCTGGCGCAATATGGCTGTCGCTGCACACTGATGGTGGTTGAGGAGATTCCCCCCAAAAATGTGTAAAGCGCTTTGAGTGTCCAGAAAATTGCTATATAAAAGCAATTTTTATTATTATTAATAAAATATTTGGTATTTTTATTGGCCATTTCTGATAGCAGTTTCAATTATAGCTATATTATTCAGTTTTAATGATAATAATACTCTGTACAACTACTGTTATTACGTTACTATGACGATTGGGGTGGGGGTAGGCGTTAAAAATGACAATTTATTGGGTAATTTATTACGTAACATAAATAATACTTGGTACAACTACTGTTATTACGTTACTGTGACGATTGAGATGGGGTAGGAGTTAAAAATTACAATTTATTGGGTAAATTAATAGATAACAAATAATACTCAGTACAACTACTGTTATTACGTTAATATGACGGTTGGGGTGGGGGGTAGGCATTAAAAATTACGATTTATTGGGTAATTTAATAGATAACATAAATAATACTCGGTACAACTACTGTTATTACGTCACTATGACGGTTGGGGTGGAGGGCGTAACCGTTTAAAATGACAATTTATTGGGTAATTTAATAGATAACATAAAAAATTCTCGGTACAACTACTGTTATTACGCTACTATGACGGTTGGGGTGGAGGGCGTAACCGTTTAAAATGACAATTTTTGGGGTAATTTAATACATAACATAAATAATACTCGGTACAGCTACTGTTATTACGTTACTATGGCGGTTGGGGTGGGGGGTGGGCGTTAAAAATGACAATTTATTGGGTAATTTAATACGTAACATAAATAATACTCGATACAACT
>CAIGQQ010032839.1:208905-235721 GCA_903798035.1 Danio albolineatus
TTCATATATATATATATATTCATATATATATATATATATATATATATTCATATATATTCATTCATTTTCCTTCGGATTAGTCTATATTTCAGAGGTTGCAACAGCGGAATGAACCGCCAACTATTCCAGCATATGTTTTACGCAGCGGATACACACTCATTCACACACTACAGACAAATTAGTTTATTCAATTCACCTTTTTGTGTTTGGAATGCGGAGGAAACCGAAGCACTCAAAGGAAACCCACGCCAACACGAGGAGAACATGCAAACTCCACACAGAAATGCCAACTGGCAGAACTCGAACCAGTGATCTTCTTGCTGTGAGGCGACAGTGCTAACCACTGAGCCCCCGTGTCGCCCTATATATCAAACACTGACCATTTATTTTTACTTTGTTTTAGTACAATTCACATATTTGACATAAGCCAAAACATATCGTATGACGAGACAAAGTTTGTTAATGTATAATTATTTATTTAAATTAACATTAAATGAGGTCCTAACCAGTGTCTGTGTCTGTGTACATCAGGAGCTGATTCAGATGCACCCAATGCTTTCATGGTAATTCGGTTGGTACCAAGCAGCAACCTCCCGCTCTCCCTTGTGAAGCTAATACGGAAGTAACTGAAACGGCAATTCATTGAAATTCCGCAAGTCCTGGCTGGTACAAAGAACAATTTTGGTTCATATAGCTCATATTAACTATTATGACAAGTGGAAGGGGTGAATTTTTTTTTTTTATAACTCATCCGTTTCGTTTATATTAAGTTATATTAAGTCTGCATAATTAAGGGCGTGGCCACTTGAGCGACAGCTAGGTCTTGCTGGTTGCTGTTACTTCACCTCAGCTGAATCCGGCTGATTAGCCGATGAACTCGGCAGATACATAGTATTTTTGTTTTGTTTTATGTGGCTTTACAGTCAGTTGCCTTTTGGAATTATTTCCTACAATTATCAGATGCTATAGCATGCTGTGCACTTAATTGTGCTCACAAACCATTCACGTAGCCTCCGTTTCCAAGGTAAGTGAAATTAAATACTTACATAGCATATCTATAAATGCATTTATTTAAGATCATTTATCATTTATAATGTTCTTTAGAGCGGGAATGCACTCCAGAATCTGACAGATTGATTAGCTGTAGGCTATAAAACAGTCATCTGAAGCGTTGTCATACAGTGTTGTGCCTGGATTTCATCAATAGCCTTGCATTTACTAACACACACTATATTTGAAGTATTTGGAAGTATATCGCATTTTCCTCTTGTTGAAAAACGTCATAAGAACAATGTTTAGTGGCTTAGTATATTACAGCAGTGTTTTTAAAAGGCTAAACACTTTATTGATATAGTGTACAACCAAGCACGTGGTCAGAACACAAACGATTCGCAGGTAATGAAGTGTTAAGCGTTTCTTCCCAAAAAAACAAACCCTTCTAAGCCAGTGTTTCTCAACTGGTGGGTTGCGAAAAGTGGGTCACGGAGTGCGTGTAAAACATTAATTTTTAACTTATTTTGCTTATACCGGACTTTTATTTTGAAATGCTTATACCGGACTTTTATTTTGAACTGCGAAATTGTACTTTGTAACATTTCTATAATTTGATACATTTTGTCAAATGACATCAAAAAAAAATTGTTGATTTGTAAGTCTTGGTGATTTTCTTATGATTTATCTGTCACTACTTGTGTATGTTAACAAATAAAAACAAATTAATTATAATTCCTAAAATTCTAATATAGTTCCTAAAAATTTGGGTCACGGCTTGATGACCATGTAAAAATGTGGGTCCCATGGCCAAACCAGTTGAGAACCACTGTTCTAAGCAAAATGCTAGCAGGCGTCTGTAGCTCCGCATCTTTGCCCTAATTTCGTTACCTCCGGTTGGAGCAGTGACATGTAAACAAAATGCCACCGGTTGGCCACGCCCACAAGTAACTTTGTTTGCGCTCTTCAGAACCATATGTTAAAAAAAATCTGAATTATGTTTTGATCTGAACCTAAACTGGCGCACTCTGAAGAACCATAATATTAATATAAAAACTTAAAAAAGGGGTAAACTAGGTGCCCTTTAAACAATCTGTCTTGTGATCATGCTATAGCCGATTACTTTGTGACTATATCAAGATTTGTCAGATTTTCTTTCAAAAGCATCATATTTTGTACTAATATCCACCAAAGCAAGTGTTTAAAAAAATAAATAAATAAACAATTAAGATTACTCAAGAAGGTGTAAGCAGAAGGACTTTTAATTTTGCAGTAGCCTGGGTCAAGCGCTAGTTACAAAATTGCCGTGTTAAGGTCGGTTTTCTTTAAAATTTGACGATCTTGATCGTAATAGCCGATATTAAGTCAGTCTCAGAATGTAGAAGAGTCACTGTATTAAATTATTTCCCCGTGCCATGTCTTTTAAAATACAGAAATTTTATTGTACAGCTGTATTTTCAATAGTTAATCTGCACTCGCCTGCTGATCCTGACAGTCCTTATGTATAAACGGCTTTTAATCTTGTTTTACGCTTCAACAACTAACTGAATGCTTCTGTTTAACTGATTGTATTTTAATTATAACATCGATGTGTCTTATAATCCGCATCATTTGCTCGATGGACTCCATAATAGGAGGAATCGCTGATAACTTTGTCTTGGTCCCCGAACTACGTCTCACAACCAAATATACGCAAGAAATGACAGGAAACAACTTGAGGTCACGTAGTATATCTTTTATTATTAACTACAAAATGAGAAAGACGTCTTTAGTGGGGGTAGAAAATTGACTTATTTTGCTCACCCGGCCTTAGAAGGGATTTAGCAATTTCTTTGACCTAGTTGTGGTATTGCTTAGACGACACGTCAAAGAGACACGGGTGCACCTGCCAAACTTACACAAATTTTTCCTTCATTTCTTGGGTCCAAATAAACCGAAAAGTAGCACTTCTCCCCAGCCTCCAACTGGTCTGCAAATGCCCACGCTATTTGATGCTGCTCTCTCATTGGCTGTAGGTAGTCACCGATCAATCAGAACACATTTTACACGGCATGATTTTGAATCGCCGACTGCTCCGGATATTTAGCATGCCGAATATCTTACTAGTGGTGGCGACTCATTGATGATTCTCTCAGATGGCGTCTTTGATAGTTCACACTGTGGGATTGTTATGCTGCGTTCACACCAGACGCGGAAGAAGCACGATTTACATGTTTATGCAAAGACACGAATAGGCATCCTGTGCCTCAATACGTGCGAATGAAGCAGGGCAAGTTGCGCGATTGACACGCATATCGTGTGTTTTGCGCGAATCGCTCGAGTTCAAGAATCTGAACTTCAGCGGACAATTGCGACATCCCAGTCAGGAGCTTGCTCTTGTGGGGGTGTGATCATGACGTAGCGCCTGTTGTTGGTGTCCCGGGTGGAAATCCTCCTGCCGACACCGGCAACAGTTCATCAAACTGGGCTCGGCTCAGCCAGAAGCACTGCTGAAAGCTTCCATCATCCAGGTTCAGTTTCTGGAAGAGTTGCTGAACTCATCGAGCTCGGTGCACCTCTGAAAGGATCTGGTGGACACGGCTTCAAATGAAGCGACACTGTTTTTAGCCTTCATAATGCACATAAACACAGCTATTCTTTCAATAAAATCCATGTTAGCCATTTAGCAACAAAGCTAGAGTCACCAGCCAGACTGTTGTGAAGTGGATTTGATGCGCGAATGAAGCGAGTAAACTCAAAATTTCCACGTGACTTATCAAGCACCGATTTGCCTGTGCCTTCAGGCATTTGTCGGCGGGGCTAAAATCGTGCAGCCTAAACTCGGCGTTACTTGAAGTGACTCCTAACATGGACATTAAGACCTCGTCTATACATAAAGCT
Source organism: Danio albolineatus (assembly GCA_903798035.1). Lineage (NCBI taxonomy): Eukaryota > Metazoa > Chordata > Actinopteri > Cypriniformes > Danionidae > Danio > Danio albolineatus. Next base: position 212,776 of record CAIGQQ010032839.1, read on the forward strand.
CATTCCGCACTGAGAGCACGCGTAGGCCTTCTCTCCGCTGTGGGTTCTCAAGTGGCCGAGAAGAGTCTGTTTATGCGGGAAACTCTGTCCACACTGAGCGCAAGAGTACGGCTTCTCTCCAGTGTGAACTCTCAGATGGATATAAAGAGTCTGCCTGTGCTTAAAGCTCTGCCCACAGTGAGAGCACGCGTACGGCTTTGCTGCGGCGTGAACCCTCGCGTGGCTAGAAAGAGCCGTTTTCTTCGTAAAACTCAACCCACATTCAGAGCATTTGTGAGGCTTCTCTCCGGTGTGAGTCAGCAGGTGGCTAGTGAGAGTGTGTTTACGTGTGAAACCAGATCCGCATTGGTGGCAGACGTGAGGCTTCTCGCCGGTGTGAACCGCGAAGTGGACGTTAAGAGCGTTTTTATGCGTAAAACCGATCCCGCAGTGAGGGCAGATGTAAGGCTTTTCTCCGGTGTGAATGCGCGTGTGGATACGAAGAGATTGCTTGGTGGCACAACTCAACCCGCACTGAGCACACGTGAAAGGCTTCTCTCCGGTGTGATTTCTCACGTGGCTGTTGTAGGTTTGTTTGTGCATGAAACTCAGTCCACATTGGGCACACACGTACGGCTTTTCGCCGGTGTGAATTCTCATGTGGATCTTAAGACCTTGCTTTTTCCTGAAACTCAGTTGACATTCGGTGCAGGAGAAAGGCTTCTCTCCGGTGTGAATCCTCATGTGTAGATTGAGGTTTTTCCTGTGCGGAAAGGTCAGTCCGCATTGCGCACACTGATAAGGCTTCTCTCCGGTGTGAATGCTCATGTGGCTGTTAAGAGTATGCTTACGTGTGAACCTCAATCCGCATTGAGCGCACCGGTAAGGCTTTTCTCCAGTGTGGACCCTCATGTGGACTCGAAGATTTTGTTTGAACGTGAAACGTTTCCCACACTGATTGCATGTGAGAGAGCTCTGCGGCGAAGTCTTTTCCGTCTGTGAGCGAGCGGAGTCTTCGTTTTTGGTTTTAACATCTTGATCTTCCTTGATCTGATCCCTCGGTTCTTCCTGCTCCTTTTTTAGTTCAGTCAGATCTGGGGTAAACGGAGACAAAGTGCAAGATAGCGTTTAGATCGTAAACAAATACACAACCACGACCTCTATGTGAGAGCTTAAAACCAACAAAGTACTAGAAGTGCACTTTAAACAGCCGAGAAGCAACTTTGAAATCTGTTTGCGCTCGATGAACAGCGGTGAAGAATGGCGAATCGATGACCTTCACATCCAATCACATGCATTTCTGTTGAGCAATCAATGGCCAATCAGTGATGTTTGAGAATGGGCTCAAGAGGGCTTAAATGTTTGCGGGAAATTTTTGTATCGATTGGTAACGAACTTGATACATTTTGAAAACAGTACTACTATACACTTACTGATAATAATAATAATAATAATAATTCATTTTATTTGTAGTTGGCGCCTTTCTAGACACCCAAGGTCGCCTTACAACAAGCATCGGCAGCCAAAACAGAAACAAATTAAAACAATTAATAAAACATTGCCGAACAAGCATTTTAATTGTATATACATACATACATACATACATACACATACATATATTAAAAGAAAGCCTGCATAAAAAGATGGGTCTTTAGGCGAGATTTAAAAGTGTGAAGACTATCACTGCTCCTTAAGTCCAGGGGAAGAGAGTTCCATAGTCGAGGAGCCATAGAGCTAAAGGATCTGTCTCCCATTAAGCTTAATCGAGTGCGAGGTGGCACCAGGGAGAAAGAGTTGGCTGATCGAAGAGTGCGAGAAGGAGTATAGATATGGAGAAGGTCGGTGAGATAGTGAGGAGCAATCAATACGAAACTTTACCGGAAGCCAGTGAAGCTGATAGAGAAGTGGTGTGACGTGCTCAGTCCTAGAGATGACACGCGCTGCATGGTTCTGAACTAGCTGAAGTTTATGGAGAAGTTTAGAAGGAAGCCAAGAGAGCAGTGCATTACAGTAGTCAAGACGTGAAGTAACTAATGCGTGGATGAGAACTGCTGTGTTATTGGTTGTGAGAGAAGGGCGGAGACGATGTATGCAGTAAGTATGCAGTACGCGAAATATTGTTGATGTGACCTTCAAATGAAAGTGTGCTATCCAAGATGACACCCAAACTCTTTACCTGCACAGAGGGAAGAATTGTACTATTATCAATGTCTATTGTAAAATTGTCAGCTTTATTCAAAACACTTTTAGTCCCGATGAGAAGGGCTTCAGTTTTGTGGCTATTTAATTTTAAAAAGTTAGCTGAGGGCCAGATTTTTATTTCAGCTAAACATCTGCTCAAAGCGGAAGGAGGGAAAGAACTGGAAGGCTTAGTGGACAGGTAGAGTTGAGTGTCGTCAGCATAGCAGTGGAATTGTATGTTGTATTTCCTAAAAATGTGACCGAGAGGCAATAGATATATGATAAAAAGAAGTGGACCCAGTACAGAACCTTGTGGGACACCAGTGGTGACAACCAGAGATCTTGACCTAAAATCCTTTATTTGGACAAACTGAGTACGTTCTGTGAGATATGACTTAAACCATAAAATGGGGTGCCAGAGATCCCTACAGAGGCAAGCCTATTCAAGAGTACCTCAAGCGAAACCGTGTCAAAGGCTGCACTCAGGTCTAGACCAGAGTCTGCTGCCAGTAAAAAGTCTTTAGTAATTCTGACAAGAGCAGTCTCAGTGCTATGGTTGGGACGAAAGCCAGACTGGAAGAGCTCAAACAGATTGTTGGTAGAGAGATGGTTATGGATTTGAGATGCAACGCATTTTTCAAGTATTTTTGAGACAAATGGCAAATTGGAAATTGGTCTCTAGTTGGCCACTTTATTAGGTATGCCTTACTAGTACCGGGTTGGACCTCCTTTTTGCTTTCAGAACTGCTTTAATCCTTCGAGGCATAGATTCAACAATGTCCTGGAAATATTCCTCAGAGATTTTGCTCCATGTTGACACGATAGCATCACGCAGTTGCTGCAGATTTGTCGGCTGCACATCCATGATCAAGACAAAATTCAAATTCAGATTAATTCCAAATTAACATTATAGCTTCATTTTCGGGTCATAATTGGGAAGAAACTAGTGGGTTTCACAAATGGATAATTGTTTAATGATGAAGAATCTAACTAAGGATCTGAGAATCCTTGAAGCTAGTTTATGTGTGTGTTGTTTTAAGAAAGCAACCACTTGTTTGTGTTGTGTTGTATTATAATTTGTCTATATTAATTTATTCTTAATTTAATTATTTTATCATTTAATCATTAGTCATTTACATAATAATCCTTTTATTGATCGTTAGTTAATGGTTTGATTATTATTGTTGATTATTATTTGTCATTTTATTATGTTTTTATATTTTATTATTACTATTTTTCTATAATTATTGCTTCATTATTATTTCATTTTCCCATATTGTTATAATCTTATGACTGTGGATTCAAGCGACGCTAAGAGATGAGAGAATGTCTCCATTTTAAGGTCTGTATTGTGTCTGGACAATGTTGTAAAGCAGTGTAAGAATTGGCTATATCTCTCCATGATAATAAACCCTGAAAATTGTTATGGAATTCCACGAGAAAAGACCACGAGAATGGTCAGGCATTAAAACAATGAACTGGCTAATCTGAGAAGATCAGAAGACCAGCTGTTCAACTGTTCTATTCAAATCATCCTGAGCTTATCTTCCTGACTGTATGTCCTTGCTCCATCAGAGTAGACCATTTACATTTCACATAAAATGTTCAAGGTTTTAATATGGTGTATCTTGTAGCTTTATATTCATGTTTGGTATCATTTTAAATGTCTCTGTGTGATTGGTAAAGTGGTCTTAAGGTCATTGTAATATTTCCCTGGTATTTGTTGAATTTGGTTTTAACTTTGATGAAATCTCTGCCAGATGCTCCCCCTCCAGAGGTGATTAACACATCAATACACTAGGCAAGGGTCACTGTGACGCCCTGTTGGGTATTTAAGGTTTAGATGTTGTACAGATCGGGGGATTCTGTAACCAGAAGACCCCGTTGCAACGTACAAGTTTCTGGGCTCTGTCCCAGAGCTTGTATGTTGCAATGTCTTTCTACATGGTCAGGTATTAATCTTAAGCTCTGTTGTACAAACTGAATTGGCTTATCGTGTATAATTATGTGAATTGGAATGGAAAATCTTTGCCTGACAAATAAATGTACAATTCTTGTTTAAACTCTCATATTTCCTGACAATCACTGACTTAATATGATATAATCTAGTGGCTAAATCAAACTCTTTTTAGGTATGAGCATTCAAATTATAATAAATTGGAGTCAGATTAAATTCAGAGTTGGAAACTAATTAAAATACGTTCTCACAAATAAAAATATTTCTTTTCACATGTGCTAAAAGGCTTACATGCATTTAACTTCACCCATACTGTTAGCTTCGTCGTTGGGCTAATACATGGACTCTTGCAGCAGTAATTTTCCATTGTTGTTGCTTGTCGTATAATAACACTCATTGGATTTATCCTGGTCAGAAGAAACCTGAGCATTGAATCATACGCAACTAAGATCATTCAATAAACTCCGCTCTTTCCTTATCATCATTACTTCGTCTCCTGCTTCTGCTCCTCTCTGGCTTTCTCAGGCAACTCCTATATTGATAGAAGACTGTTAATTCAGTTGAATACTGGTTAACGGGTTTGCGTATCGGAAAATCTGCTGACTTGTAGTCCAGATGCCTGGAGAAACTAACAATTCCTGACAAGATCTGGCGTCCGGGGCCAGATCTTATTTAGCTGGCGTGGAGATGGTGATCTAACAATCAGAACATGCAATTTACTTCAAAATCCTCTATGTGTGCAGATATGCTTGAGGATCAAATGACTAGAGTTGAGCTCTGAGGAGCTTTGAAACCAACCTGTTTGCTCGTCAGGATCTTCATGTTTCAGTGTGAACACTTCTGCGATCCTGATGTCTTCACGTTGGAACGTGTCTTCAATCTTCACGTCTTCACTCTCCTCCTTGATAAACGCCATTTTTATAACAGTGTGGAGATCAGTCGCTTCAGCGGGAGTTTTCCTGTGTTTAAGAGAAGAACAATCAACAGAGAGAAGAATAAATGTCTCAATCAGCTTTATAGTTCACTAATCAGTGCACTAGATAGAGTTAAAAGACTTAAACTGACTAGTTAACCTCGATAAGTAAACAAAAAAACTATAACAAGATTATAGATATAACTAGCGAACTAGCGGACGCGTCGAGTATAAACCAGCTTTAAGCCACCTTTCCACTGCATATGACAAGCGACAAGCGACAGACCGAAAATGATTCATTTCCAATGGAGAGTAGTCCGGGAGCCGCATGGTGTTCCGATCATCGCAGTATGCGGAAAACTCGGATCCGATTTGACCTGCGGATCCGTTTAAATATTTTAACTCCTGCGACTTGACTGTGTGCGACCGGCCGACTGGATGTAATGTATTCCAGTGTTGTCCAAGCAGGTCTGTTGAAATTGGCGATTTTCGTTACTTTTTAAATCCGAAAAAAAGTCTATATTAAAAAAAAAAAACATTTATATTCATAAATGAGGAATACAAAATATAAATTTTAATGTTGTCTCCACATTCCCTCCAAGAGTTTTTGAGGTCTACGAGCTTCTATTCATTCAACCATAGTGAACGCACGGAGAATAAAGGCGCTTTTTGCACTTCGTTTCGGACACCACGAGAATCATCTGCTCTCCCACGGTGCACGACAACACTGAAAATTCTGTGCGATTGCCACAAGGGGGCGTATGCCAACAGTCGTGTCCAAATGTTGTGTGCAGTGGAAAGGCGGCTTAAACCCTTTAGCTATCCAAACAAAAACAAAAAAAAAAAGGGTTGGATTGCATTCCTTAACTCCTAATGTCGCTAGTGAACACACTCAACAAATCCCATAATTTCTAAAATATCAGCCTCTACCAAATGGTTGATATGTCGGTTTATGGTAAAAGTACCGGAATTAATACATCAGGGGTGACCAACCCTGCTCCTGGAGATCGAACGTCCTGCAGATTTCAGTTCCAACCCATATTGAACACACCTGCCTGTAATTATCGAGTGCTGTTCAGGTCCTAATTAATTGGTTCAGGTGTGTTTGATCAGGGTCGGAGCTGAACTCAGCAGGAAGGTTGATCTCCAGGAGCAGGGTTGAGCACCCCTGTAATACATATACTATGAAAAATCTAAAAATATTAAGCGTAAGAGCAATTTATTTTTTTAAATATTCAAAATGAAACATTTCTGAATACTAAATCACCTTTATTTATTGACGTATGCCATAAACTATTTCAGATTTTCATTTAACTTGCGTTTTTTTTTTAAAACCATAAACCAAAATCAAGAGTAGTAGTGCACCAGGATTACAATGCTGTGTAGTGTAAACCATTATTTAAAACAGCCATTCTTTAAATTACTTTAACTTTATCGTTTACAACAGTAAAAACATGGTCAACCGTTTGGTAGAGCGGCAGTCAAAGTGCTAAAGGTGTAATGCACGCATTTTATGCTAAATTAAACGTAAATGTGACAGGATGACAGAAACACGGGGACAACTGTACATTTATCTGAATATACCGTTTTTCGGTAGTATTTATTTGGAGAGTTTATTGATCATTTTTAATCAATTGATGTGAATGATAATGACTGAAACTTGCTATTTACGAAGAATTTTTTTCCTAAATAGCATTTAGCTTAAAAAAACTATTAAAGCTGAAAGTTAAATTGGGCTGAGGACAAGGACAGGGTTTGTATGTTTGTAGTTTTTTTTTAATTAAGAAAAACAATCTGAGATCCAAATGACTGACATATTCCTTTACACAACAACAGAAATCAACCATCAGTCATTTTATTTTAGACATTTTTGGGATGAGATTAGGGCTGTAACGATACACCAAACCCACGATTCGGTTCGTATCACGATTTTTGACCCACGATTCGATTCGTATCACGATTTTTTTCGTGAGGGGTGGGATTTTTTTTTTTTTAACAATATTTTTTATCAAATAACATTTGACAAATCTTTATAAACTGAACACCAAAGAACAAGATTAACCATGCAAATTATTAACTATATAAATAGCCAAATATAAAATAAATAAATAGACAAAGCTATAACACTTTTGTTTTTTTTGTAAAAAAATACTGTTGAAAAACAAACAGAACTAAACTCCATTGTGGAGATGATTCGAGCATGTTGAAAATTCTTTTTCAATCAAGTTCTCTTACATTTAAGAGATGTAAACTTTACCTGACAAATGTGGCAGCATGTGGAGGAAACACAACTCATTTATACAAAGCGCACAAGAATGAGGCTGCCAAAATGGCCAATGCAGTATGAAAAAATCGAGCGCAGAAGTCAGACGAACAGGTGCAGCCATCAATTAGTGATGCATTTAAGCGATGCACAAAATATAGGAGGGACACAGGATCGTGCATCTTAGTGTCGCGATTTCGGTTTCATATCGCGTATCGTTACAGCCCTAGATGAGATACTATTTATTTACTGTATTTATGTATTTATTTCAGGGACAGATAATGTACATTTCTGGTTGAATCTCCCATATTTCTGTCCTGCTCCTCGGTATGTAATATGACATATAAAACAGAAAGAAATGTGATATACAGTTGAAGTCAGAATAATTAGCCCCCCGTTTATTTTTCTCCCCAATTTCTGTTTAACGAAGAGAAAAAAAATTTCAACACATTTCTAATCATAATAGTTTTATTTCTAATCACTGATTTATTTTATCTTTGCCATTATGACAGTAAATAATATTTGACTAGATATTTTTCAAGACACTTCTATACAGCTTCAAGTAACATTTAAAGGCTTAACTAGGTAAATTAGGTTAACTAGGCAGGTTAGGGTAATTAGGCAAGTTATTGTATAATGATGGTTTGTTCTGTAGACTATTGGGGGAAAAAAAGGGGCTAATAATATTGACCTTAAAATGGTTTTTAAAAAATGTAACTGTTTTTATTCTAGCTGCAATAAAACAAATAAGAGTTTCTCCAGAAGAAAAAATATTATCAGACATACTGTGAAAATTTCCTGAATCTGTTAAACATCATTTGGGAAATATTTAAAATTGAAAAAATAAATCAAAGGGGGCTAATAATTCATACTGTATTTAATGTTGTTGTTGTTTTTTTACCTCAGACTCCAAGACTCCTCTCTACAATACATGAGTTGCCTTCAACACATATGTAGTGAAAGCGTTCCCAATTGATGAATATTCATATAAATAATCGATTCTTTGTCACACAAGTTTCATTTTGTAGTTATCAGTTCACGTTCAACGGTTTAATGCTCACCTTATGTTAAATATTACAAAGTAATAGCAAAACACGTTAAACCGAGACGTGTTGTCTTGAATGACTTGAGTACCATGTAAACTAAACGTTTCATCACACAAAACAACCTCAATAAAGACGGGTGAAATAAAACACTGCAACATTTCATTCAACAAAAGATATCTTAACAATAAAACGACAAAGATAGGCCGAGTTGCATTGATTTAAACGCGTTAAATGGATAAACAGACCTTTTCCCAGCCGAAACAGATGCAGGAGCAGCGCGGCGCAGTCCTGTGACGTCACATGCATTTGACGTGAATACAAAAGAAAAGTCTTCTTTGTCGCTCGCTGTGAGCGCTTACAAAGTGCAGACTACAGAAAAAAACACCGAAATAATTCAATATATCAGCGGTACTCGACGAACCCACTTTAAAACGCAACAATCATTTAGAGCAGACTATTAGTTGGGGTTTTATTTAGGGTCTGGATTACTTTTTACGTTTACTAACAAGCCCCTGCAAATTTATTTGACTTTTCCTTACAATTTTCTTCACTGTTTTACTGCAATGTTTTACTTTTATCCTTTAATCATGGTCAATTATGCGAAATTATGACTAGATTACACTGCTTTATAAACTAAAAACCCTTTTAAGCTGGGTTTAGAGCGCTTTTTAAATTTTTTTTTTGGCAATTTCAAGGCTGGTGTCCAGCCATTTCCAGCCTGGTCTTAGCTGCTCAGGCTAAAAAATGACCAGCTAAAACCAGCTTGACCAGCCTGGTTTAACCTGGACATAGCTGGTTTTGGCTGGTCATCTCCCAGCCTGACCAGCTAAGACCAGGCTGAAAATGGCTGGAAACCAAACTGGAAATGGCCAAAAACCCACTAAAACCAGGCTGGCTGACCAGCTAATTAGCTTAGGCTGGTTTAAGCTGTTGTTTTAGTAGGGAAAACGTACAATTCAGTACGCAATGTTGAAAGTGTTATGTTATTACTGTGGCATGAAGCTGCTGATATGGCCACTGGACAATAGGAGGCGCTCGGGTGACACCCCATACAGAGAAGCAGGCTACTTAAAGGTACCACATACTGCATTGGTTCAATAGGTTAAATCGTTCTTTTATTTACATAGTGGCTTCAGTTAGCGGCTTCTCTTAAAGCTCGTAAACATTTGGTGTCTGCGACATTTCTACCATTGATTGACTGTGTTGATGTTTTACCAAATGTCTTCAGCCTTTAAACTCTGTTTATCACAGCGCTCTGAGGTTTGTTACAGACTGTCGTATACTAACTCACCATTGTGAACTGTATGCAGAAGCAGAGTAGCCTTCTCTGAATGTAAGAAGGTACACCCACTAGATGACTCTCGTCTACAAGGCTCTTCTGGGTTTGGTGCCTTTATAACCAAGTTCCCTTCTTCATAGATCAAAAAAGCCAGTATGCCCTATCAAGTGAATCTTATAATTTGACCATTCCCCGGGTTTAAACTGAAATGGGGAGGTGAGGCATAGTCATGCCACCCCCTCATCCTGGAATACTCTAATTCATCCCAATTAAATCGTTAAAAAACTCCAGAAATGGTTTTATATGCTTATTTATTACTCCGCAAAATACAGCAAAGAATCAGATGGTCCATATTGACCATATTTGGGTCAGTCAAGAATATCAATGAGCTCCACTCTGACATGTAGCTTGATGTGTACTAAATATTGACAAAATAATCATACTTAATTTGTTAAAAATATATATGCTACCAACAGTGATTCCAACAAGCTCATGCAGCTTCCTGTGGTTTGTATTGACAGAAATCACCAATGAGAATAACTTCATTTAATTATACTTAATAAAACTATTTATAGAGCACAATAAAAAAAGAACTACAGCCGACCAATGGGCTGACAATATTCTAAAAGACTTGCAATCAACTATAAAATATGGAAAAGTAGTGTAACACAGCATGGTAAAACCAGGTGTAGATTGTTTTTTCCTCCTCATATATGTACATCATGTACACTGCCTGGCCATAAATAAAAACATCTGTGCTTGTAGTCACACAATGGTGTGTACATTCATAAAATCATTTCCCTTTTTATTAAAGTAGGCACCGTCTTCATGTACTTTGAAGGATTTATATTGACAGAAAGCGTCTGGAGAATTTAAAAGCATTTGCAGTTGTTCAGAGCGTCTACAGCAGGGTTTGCTCCAACCTTAATCAAACACATTTGCCTGTAGCTTTCTAGTGATCTTAAGGTCACTGATTGGTGTGTTCAGATGTGTTTGATCAGTGCCTATTAAAGCAAAAAGTCTGGAGGAAAGAATAAGTTTGCCCATCCCTGGGCTAGCCAATTAAGTTTCAGTTTAGTTTGCACCCAGGGCAAGAGCAAGCTCAACTAGCGCTCTAGGCAAATGACGATCATGTCGCCCTCACGAAAGTGAAGAGCGGGAGATGGACAGTGGATGAAAGTGAAGAGCAGGTGGGTATCGCGGAAAAAAGTGAAGAGAGGGGGTGTTGGTGTAGGTTCAATTGTGGTGGTGTGGTGTCATGAGTGAAACCGAAGAGTGTCATGGGGGGGTGTTGGGGGTGTATGGTGGTGGTGAGGTGGGCAGTGGACGAAAGTGAAGATCAGGTGGGATTAGGAGGGTATTGCAGAGAAAAGTGAAAAAAAGGCGGTGTGGGGGGGTTGGTGTGGGTTCATTTGTCACGGACAAAAATTAAGAGCAGGCTGGGGTTTGGTGTGTTGTCACGGGTGAAAATAAAGAGTGTCGTGGGGGGTGTTGGGGGCGTATGATGGCGGTGAGGTGGATAAAAGTGAAGACTGGCTGGGGTTAGGAGAGTATTGCAGAGGAAAGTGAAGAGCAGGTGTGTCTGTGGGGATTTGTGGGGGTCGATGGGGCTCATTTGAAAATAAAGTGCAGGCTGGGGGGGTGGGGGCTTGCACCAATCTTGGCTTTTAGGTTCCACAAAGGCAGCTCTTTGTTTCCACATTAGAGTTGCATGAAAGGACTCTGTATTCCTCAAAAGTCTCACGTGAATGACAGAGTACAAACATTCAGAGGGCCTGTTCACTTAAATACGAGTATTATAAACTGCATTTTTCTCTATGCAGTTTGGCTATTACTAAAATCAACAAACCCCAGCCACGTTGAAGGTTTTCAGAAAACAGTGTGGTCATCAAAAGTTTTTGCCTATTAACCTCAACATGCACATGGTTTTCTCCTTTCAGATTTGTCAACACGTTCTAATGCTGGATTCAAATCTGGATTTGCAAATTTGCCTGACTTTAAATGTAATTTTCTCATACAAATATGCAGCATTAGGCTTTTAACACTGTTTATTGATTCGGCATGTGGTCATGTGGCGTGGAAACTATGGACATGGCGTGAGTTCATTCTTGTAACGTTCATCTCAAGTGTGAATTTTCATGTGTTTCGTCAGCTGAGCGTTTTGAGTAAAACTCTTTCCGCACTGTTGACAAGCATAAGGCTTCTCTCCGGTGTGAATTCTTACGTGGTTTTTAAGGTAACCACTTCGACGGAAACGTTTTCCACACTGCTGGCAGGTGTACGGGGTCTCTCCGGTGTGAGATCTCATGTGCTCTTTGTGATTCCCAGGGTGATGGAAACATTTTCCACAATGAGAGCATTTGTAAGGCTTTTCCCCCGTGTGAATTCTAACGTGGACGTTGAAAGTGTGTCTTTGCGCGAAACTCGTTCCGCAGTGAGGGCAGGTGTAGGGCTTCTCTCCAGTGTGAGTTCGCAGGTGGTTATGATGGACTGTCAGATTATGAAAACCTTTTCCGCAATGAGAGCATATGAAAGGCTTCTCTCCAGTGTGAGTTCTCACGTGGTTGTTAAGAGTTTGTTTGTGTGTAAAACTCAATCCGCATTCAGAGCATTTGTAAGGCCTCTCTCCGGTGTGAGTTCTCATGTGGATATTAAGGGTTTGCTTATGCCCAAAACTCAATCCACACTGACTGCAAGTGTACGGCTTCTCTCCAGTGTGAATTCTCAGGTGGCTTTCGAGGTATCCTTTCTTAATGAAACATTTTCCACAGTGCTTGCATGTAAAATCCATCCTTCCGGTGTGAATTTTCATGTGGACGTTGAGATTTCCTCGATGACTGAAAGTTTTTCCACACTGATGGCAAGCAAAATTAATTGGGGTGGTCGATTCGCCACTTTTCTGTGAAGAAACCTTTTCAGTCTCTGAGCAAGTCAAGTCTTTTTTTCTAGTTACAATACTATGCTGCTTTGCACACTGACCCTTCTTGGTTTCACTCCGTTCTTGCCTCTTATTCAGGACAGTCGGATCTAAGATTAAAAAGACACAGGTTGTAAGTTAAAACCAGCTTAACAATTAAAAAAATTAGACAGAATCAACACCAAAAATGTCCAAAACATCTATTAAGTTTATGAAACAACGGTATCTCACTAATGTCAAACCTTTGCCTTGTTTAGCACACATTACAAAATCATCATGAGTTACGCATGGACCATTGGTTCCAAGAGTAAGGAAAAGATGGAAATACTTTTCCAATCTGCAGGCTGGTTTATACTTCTGCGTCCAGTGATCGCCGTGACCCATGGTGCATGCCTTGCATGAAGCCAGGCATACTTCTGCATGCTGTTTGTGTTGCTCTGTAAGAACACTTATGTTCCTTTGTATCGAGTTTCTTCATGGACGATACAAAGGAACATAAGTTTTCCCTGAACGCTACCTTACTTAATGTACAAGTAGCTAAAACTTGCTCATTCAAAGGCAGAAACCAGCAGACGCGCAACAACTTTAATCATAAGGTAAATAAAAAAACAAAGTTTCCACCTGGAGACTCGACACTTGTAAACACTCGCTCCTTCAGGCTCATGGCTCTCAACACCACTCACACTCGTCACAGCTTCCAAGCCGACCAATCACAGAGCTTGTGTTACACGTCATTGCGACGTGCTGGTACATTTTTTGAGAGGTGCACGTCAGTGTCACCGTCAGCCACGGCAAGGGCTATGCGACCGCGCCGGACCATGCGCGTACACTTGACGCAGAATTATAAATCAGCCTTACCTCTTTACCAGATATGGCAAAACCACACTCAGCACATTGTGCCATTGATTCCAAGACCATACGGTCATGCAAAAAAGTTAAGCAATTCAATTCCACGGATTTCTGTATCAAAAAAGTATCTGTTCCTTGTTGGGTCTTAAAGTTTGTAAGATAAGACTCCAGATGAACAAAAACAAGTATTGCCCTAAATCGTTCAATCCTTCATTTCTTTTCGGCTTAGTCCCTTTATTAATCTGGGGTCGCCACAGCGGAATGAACTTATGCAGCCGATTACCGACAACTTGTCCAGCATGTTTTACGCAGCGGATGGCCTTCCAGCCGCAATCCATCACTGGGAAACAGCCATACACACTTATTCACACACATACACTAAGAACAATTTAGTCTACCCAATTCACCTATACCACGTCTTTGGACTTGTGGGGGGAAACAGGAGCACCCGGAGGAAACCCACGCGACCACAAGAACATGCAAACTCCACACAGAAATGCAAACTGACGCAGTCCTAGGCTTGAACCAGCGACCTTCTTGTTGTGAGGCGATCGTGCTACCCACTGTGAAAAAAATGAAGCCAAATGGAAAATGGAAAACAAACTTGGGACACTCTTCCACACCAAACATGAAGCATTAAGAGTGCAAAGACCCGATGAACATCCTGTGGCAATTAATGACACAATGTAAATAGAGTGCCGCATTAACTAATCAGGAGCTTGCTCTAGTAGCAGCCGTCATCCAGGTGTAGCTTCTGGAGGAGTTGGTGAAACTCATGGCCCCTGACAAGGTGTAGAGATCACACCGTTTTTCCACCTCACATAACACACAGCTACCCTTTAATCCATGTCAGCCATTTTGTAACAAAACTGAAGCGATGTCCTGAAGAGTAAATATAAGTCAGCCATTAATAATCCCATGCCTTTGATGAGCTGATAATCAGCAATTGTGAGCACCACTGTAGATAGGAGTGTGAAGGGATTAGTAGACTAAGGGTGCTTTCACACTTGGTTCAATTGCCTGGATCGTACCCAAGTTCGATTGTTTCCCCTTGCCACCTTCTCAGCTGGTTTGTGTTCACACGGTCTTTTTTCTTCCTGAACCCCGGTATGCTTGCGTCAACAAGCCGCTGTTGTGTGTACGGCTGTTGCCAGGTGACGGACACGAAAGCACGGTTCACTGGTGCGCACCCGAGTTCAGAAGACATGTTTACACAAGCTAAACGTACCATACTATGACGTCAAACGTACCCGGGTGCGGACCAAAAGTGCTAGTGTGAAAGCACCCTTATTTGTTCAAGCTAACCATGGAAACGATCAGACATGCCCTAAGGCTCAATCCCAAAAAATACTAATTTGTGCATCTCCTGACTCACGTGTGCAGCCGTTGTAGCTGTTGTATTCTGGGAAATCTTCGTACCCCTTGGTTTCTAGTGTGGTCCGGGAAAATCTTTGTTTTAAGGGCTATCTAGCCTTTCCCCTTAGCTCTACACCTTCAGGCAGATTTTTGGGACAAGCTAACGATAAATTGGGACACCCTTTATGTGAATGCAAAAAATGAGGGGTAGGGGTAAGGTTAAGGGAGAGGGATAAGGAGTAGAATTGGGTTTTAGGGTGTCCAAACATACTTATAAGATTCTTATAAGCAAAGAGAGTTAGGGCCATGTATTAAATTTTCATCTGAAGCTTGGTCCTCATTGCCAGTATAGTGTCCCCATCACTATATTGGGGTTCTAGGACCCATACAGACCACAGAGTGAGTCCCACTTTAGGGTTCACTTGAACTTACCAGCAGTAACCTAGTATTCCCATATGGTCTCCCATCCAGTTAACTGACCAGTCCCAACCCTGCCAAAGACCATAGAATATACAAGACATGTCACTCGTATCTTTTTGAATGGGGAAAAGTGTAACGTCAATATGGTGAATAAAGCCCTACCTACTAGTTCAGGAGCCAATCATCGATCGCTATAGACTGGCGATACTCTGTAGTTTTGGAGAATTTAACGTTTCCCCATTCAAACAGAATGCCCGGGCATACTATGCGAGAAGCATTTCAAAGATGGCCACCGAGTGAAATTACTTGCCTTGAAGGGACTTTGACCCTGCTTTTCCTTAGCAGGCCACGAAGTGAGATTTGTAGTGTGACAGCTGTTGCTAGGCAACCCAAGCAGTTTTGTATAAGAAGGCTTGGTGTGTTTTTTTTTCTCCTATCGAATATATTTACGAATGTTTATTTAGTTACAGGTTATATCTGAAAATAAAAACATGTTAAAAGGCTTTGTGTTTATTCAAATTAATTGTATTTATTACAATGGCTCATTTCAGAATATATATTCTCAGAAAGCAAATGGTAATAACTAATAACACAGGACCATCAGAGTAATGCAAATCATCTTGACAGTGAGTGATTTTATTCATTCAGTATTTTGACCTCACTGGGTCCGATGCACAAAAGTACACAGAGCAAATGTAATGGCTTTACACACATTGTACAATAATGGAGTCTGGAAATTCGAAAGCATTTGCAGTTTTTCCAAACCTAAAACCAGGTTGCAGTGCAATATTTGCTGTCAAACTATCTTGTATACAATTATAACTATTAGAAGTTAAATGGAAAACACTGATGCTCATATGGTTGTGTCTTGTACTGTGCGAGAGGAATTTACAAGCCAAGCAGCTCACGAGTTCACAATTATTTATGAACATGTCGAAACAATTTGGGAGCTGTCAGTTTGAATTTGTGAGGTGTGTGCAGTTGAACAAATAGACCTCTCAATCAGGCTGTTTCCAAAATCGTATACTTCCATACTATGTAGCACGCTAAAATCGCTAAAGAATTCGAAAAACAGTATGCGAGAAGAACCCGGATGAACTACTACGTCTGGCAAGATTCCGAAGTGCGCATCTGATGCCAGATACGCTATCCTATGATGCCCTGTGAGAGCATTAATGAATGTAAGTGAGGCAACGCAACTGACGCAGGTTGGTCACGTGATCATGGCAAAATGGTAGATGTAGGGAGTAGTAGTTTCATACTAATCACATTCATACTGTATAGAGCAGGCATGTTCAAACTCGGTCCTGGAGGACCGGTGTCCTGCAGACTTCAGCTCCAACTTGCCTCAACACACCTGCAAGGATGTTTCTAGAAATCCTAGTAAGAGCTTGATTAGCTAGCCCAGGTGTGTCTGATTGGGGTTGGAACTAAACTTTGCAGGACACCAGTCCTCCAGGACCGAGTTTGGACACCCCTAGTATAGAGCGTACTTTTCTAATGGTTGAGAAATAAATTTAAATGCAGTACCTACGGAGTAATAGACGATTTCAGATGCAGCCTCAGTCTGAAGTTAACAGTAAGTGAATGCACTTTATGAGGGTCGTTTAAGAAGTTTACACCTGATCACTCAAGATCTACAGCACAGGTGTCAAACTCAGTTCCTGGAGGGCTGCAGCTCTGCACAGTTAAGTTCCAACCCTACTTAAACACACCTGATCAAACTAATTGAGCGCTTCAGGCTTGTTAGAAACCTACAGGTATGTATGTTGGAGTTGGGTTGGAACTAAACTGTGCAGGGCTGCGGCCCTCCATGAACTATTGGACGTAGCACTCATGGGTGGCTATATTTTGTAACTACATGCTTTAGAATTCACAAACATGGGGTGACCAGGCAATTACCAGTCCTAAATAAGAACTTGAATGTAGGATTCTCAAGAGTATCCACTTTGGCACCAAGTATTGTGTTGGGATGCTCAGCAGATTCAAAGCCACATCAATTAGCTGATCTGTGTATGAAGGATCTGCTAATGCAAGGGTCTCAAACTCAATTCCCGGAGGGCCACAGCTCTGCACAGTTTTGCTCCAACCTTAATCAAATACAGCTGATCTAACTAATCAAGGTGTACAAGACTACTAGAGTCTTGTAGTCTTGAACACCTTGTTTAGTTGAATCACCTTGATTATTCGGATCAACTGTGTTTGATTAGCGTCCGAGCAAAACTGCAGAGTTGCGGACCTCCACGAATTAAGTTTGAGAGCCATGTGCTAATGGATCAACTGAACGACGTGGCTTTAAAATGCTCCAGTGTCCTTGTATCTGTTTGCACTTAGTGAAGAGCAGTGGTAAATGGATGACCTTCAAAGCCATACCTCTTAAGTGCAATGGCCAATCAGCTGTGTTCAAGAATGTGCTTAACAGCACCCAAATGTTGGTGAGAAATAGACGTTTTTACATTTTGTACCAACTGGTACCAAATTCAATACAACCCTACCTGAATTTGTAGCAAACATTCATATCTTATACCAGGGATAACCAATCTCGGTCCTGGAGTTCCGGTGTCTTGCAGGGTTTAGCTCCAACTTGTTTCAAAACACCTGCCTGGATGTTTCAAGTATACCTAGTGAGAACTTGATTAGCTTATTCAGGTGTGTTTGATTAGGGTTGGAGCTAAAATCTGCAGGACACCGGACCTCCAGGAACAAGTTTGGTGATCCCTGTCTTATACCAATATTAAGCTGCTATTAAAAACCGACAGCATCTTGAAAGCAACTTTTCCCTCAGTTCATGATTTTGTCGCAGAATTTCATGCTGGCGTTTCAAAATTCATTAGGTCATAATTATCAAGTCAAATTGTGTCATAAATCACTGCGCCCAAAAATGTCAACATGCATGGATATACAATCGTGTCACAAACTTCAGAATTCACACTCTGTGTATTTCTTGTTAAAGAGTCTTAAATTTTTTAGTTCAGTATAAGTTCACGATCATTCATTCATTCATTCATTCATTCATATTCATCCGCATTTCCAGGAACGGGTCGCGGGGGCAGCAGTCTCAGGAGAGAACCTCAGACTTCCATCTACCCAGACACTTCCTCCAGTTCCTCTGGGGGGATCCCAAGGTGTTCCCAAGCCAACCAAGAGACATAGTCCCTCCAGTGTGTCCTGGGTCTTTCCCAAAGTCTCCTCCAGGTGGGACATGCCTGAAACACCTCCCTAGGTAGGCATCCAGGAGGCATCCGAAACAGATGCCCGGGCCACCACAGCTGACTTCTCTCGATGTGGAGGAGCAACTGCTGTACTCCGAGCTCTTCTTGGGTGACAGAGCTTCTCACTCTACCTATAAGGGTGCACCCGAGATCTTGTCCATTCGAGATCTTGTCCTTTCGGTCATGACCCAAAGCTCATGACCATAGGTGAGAGTAGGAACGTAGATTGACTGGTAAATCGAGAGCTTTGCCTTTAAGTTCACGTCCACATGTAAAATACTTTCCACACTGAAGACGCATTAAAAGACTCTCTCCACTCCTCAAGTCTCATGCGAGTATCTCCTTTTAATAAATCCTTTATCTCGAGTGTAAATTGAAGTGTTTTGTTAGGTGCGTATTTCGATTGAAACTCTTTCCACACAGTTGGCAGGTAAAGGGCCTCTCTCCAGTGTGAATTCTCATGTGGACTGTAAGGTGACCAGTTGAGCGGAAATGTTTTCCACACTGTTGGCAGGTATACGGCTTCTCTCCGGTGTGAGATCTCATGTGTTCTTTAAGGTAACTACTCGAACGGAAAGGTTTTTCGCACAGTCGACAGGTATAAGGCTTCTCTTCAGTGTGAGATTTCATGTGTTCTTTATGGTTTCCAAGAAGACGGAAACCTTTTCCACAATGACAGCACTTGTAGGGCTTTTCTCCAGTGTGAGTTTCCAGATGTTTGTTAAAGGTTTGTTTGTGTGTAAAACTCAATCCGCATTCAGAGCATTTGTAAGGCTTCTCTCCAGTGTGAATTCTCATGTGGATGTTAAGAGTTGTCTTGATCGCGAAACTCAATCCACACTGGCTGCAAGTGTAAGGCTTCTCTCCAGTGTGAATTCTCAGGTGGTTTTGGAGGGATCCTTTTTTAATGAAAGCTTTTCCACAGTGCTTGCATGTAAAATCCATCCTTCCGGTGTGAATTTTCAAGTGGACGTTAAGATTTCCTTTGTGACTAAAACTCTTTCCACATTGATGACAAGCAAACGTTTTTTGTTTGGCCTTTTCGACACTTTCTTGGGAGGAAGTCTGTGAGCAAATCAAATATTTTCCAGTAATAAGATTAGGATCCTTCTCCTCTGTTTCACTCAGTTCTTGCCTCTCCTTTTTCAGCAAAAGGTCTAAGATAAAAACAGACAAGTTGCAAGTTAACCGCAGCTTAATGTCAAAAGACAAACAAATAGAAACCAATATATCCAACTTTACCATTTATTACTTACTGTCATTAGCTGTAATTTCTTATTCAATTACTTATCCTCAATAAGATCAAATCTGAGTAAAGTGTGACAATTATCTTCAACTTGTATTAAATGACCCTAACACTTTACCAAATGTGCTAAAACCACTCGCATCACATTGTGTCATTGATGCAAAGACATATAACTTTTTGCTAAATTACCAGCTGATACTATGGCAGCGATAATACGAGGGCACTGTCCGATTTTTGTAACCCTGTAGGAACTTTGTATGCTCAAGTTGTCTGTGCATTTTATTTATTTTTACGAAAAGGTAATAGTGGTGTGGCTCAGTGGTTAGCACTGTCGACTCACAGCAAGAAGGTCGCTGGTTCAAGTCCCGGCTGGGCCAGTTGGCATTTCTCCCAGAGTTCTTCCGGTGTTCGCATGGGTTTTCTCCGGGTGCTCCGGTTTCCCCCAGTCCAAAGACATGCGCTATAGGTGAATTGGGTAGAGTACGAGAGTGTGTGAATGCGAAAGTGTATGGGTGTTTCCCAGTACTGGGTTCATTCCTCTCTGGCAACCTTTGACAAATAAGGGACTAAGCCAAAGGAAAATGAATGAATGAAGGAGTAGGTATTTGGTCTATCTAAGTTGTGACTATACAACAATCTCCTGGACTACCTTTTAGTTGCCCAAGTTGAGGCCCCAGTATACTTCAAACTAATAACTTTGAGGTTTGAGGTCAAAAGTTTGAAAAGGCTTAGTGACAGTGTACTGTTTTCAAACATTACGACACTCCCGCAATTCAGTAGGTGGCGTTTAAATGTGTTGCGCTGCTTGAGTGTACTGCCGAAGGCAAAAACAATGGTGGACAGTTTCATAAACATCTGGCCTTGTGTAAAAGAAGTACCGCCACAGCATGTCACATTGCTTTATGTTTGCTGTGGACAGACATTGAATGGAACAATGTTCAGAACTTTATCAGATGTGGCACAGTGCAGTTGTGCCTCTTGTCTGGTGTGTGAAACCTTTTAAGTCCGTCCGCAAACATTCTTACAGGTGCGGATACATCTGTTTCATCTCTGCTACTTGACCACCCAGTTTATTTCCGTTTCTAACTTGGTGTTGTTGTGATGGATGTTTTTTTTCCTGTCTGACTTTGGACTTTGTCTTTGAAGAACATCAAAGAAAGCAGAGCTCCAGGACACGCCCACTGATTACATAGTTGGCAAGAACCAATGGTAGCTCAAAGGTGTTTGGAAGCCAAATGAATGCCCCCAAAAGTTTGCTTTGGTGAGCGGTTTTAAACTGCCGCCGCAGCTCCAACCCTAACCAAACACAGCTGATCCGACTAATGAAGGTGTTTAAGACTACTAGAGACAATTAAGCAGGTGTGAGCTGGAGGTGGTTGGAGCTAAACTATGCAGAGCTGTGGCCCTCCAGGAATCGAGTTTGAGACCATTGGTTTAAAGTATACTGAGGCCTTCAACCTGTTACAGACAGGAAAGATACCACTTTTCCACCACCATGAATAGAGTGCTAGTTCAGAGCTAGGGCCATGTTGAAACTGCTTCTTCTGTTGAACTTTCATAAAAAATGTCTAAAAACAAGACACCAAAAGCTAGGTTTGACATCACTGAATAGCACTCATCATTTGAGGGTTGGGGCACTTATGCTTTCATCTTGTTTTTATGTTGTTGATGCCAAATTGTGACCATACCTTCCGATTTCACAGCAGAAATCAAGACTCATCAGACCAGGCAACGTTTTTCCAATCTTCTATTGTCCAGTTTTGGTGACCCTGTAGCCTCAGTTTTCTGTTCTCAGCTGACAAGAGTAACACCCAGTGAGGTGTTGTGCATTCAGAGATGCTCTTCTGCAGACCATGATTGTATCGAGTGGTTATTTGAGTTACTGTTCCTTTCTATCAGCTGGAACCAGTCTAGCCATTCTCCTCTGGCATCAACAAGGTATTTGCGCCCACAGAACTGCTGCCCACTTGATATTTTCTCTTTGTCGGACCATTCTCTGTAAACCCTAGAGAGGGTTGTGTGTGAAAACTCCAGTAGATCAGCAGTTTCTGAAATACTCAGACCAGCCCATCTGGAACCAACAACCATGCCACATTCAAAGTCACTTAAATCACCTTTCTTTCCCCATTTGTGTGCTTGGTTTGAACTACTGCTGTTGCAGTTGACACTTGCTGCGTCCCAATTCGCATACTATATGCGTGCTAAATAGTATATGAAAATAGAATTAGTATGTCCCAAATCGTAGTATGTTGAAAAGAGTATGCCAAAAATTCATGGATTGTTTACTATTTCCGGTCAAAATTTTAAGTGTTGTAGAAGCTGATATTACCCACAGTACATTGCACGTTGGACGTAAATTCGATAAGAACTACAAAACCGGATGAAAGGTGTAAACAAACTACAAACATGGACGCGCGAGACCAACCGTCAAGTAGAGAGGCTTCTGTAGGGATGTTTGCATGACTGGCCCACTGGAGAATATTTAAATGACGTTGTCTGTGTCATATTTCATCTGCAACAACAATACTGAACTTATATAAAGACGTGTTTGGACATTATCCAATGAATGCAGAATTATCCAAACACCTGAGGAGATTTCTCTGCATGAAAGACTTATGAATAGGGAGATTATGAGTGTACGTTCCAGAGCAGGAACATGTTGAAATAAGTATCGTGCAAGTGCAAGTATCGAGTTACCGCAGCATCTTGCGCTGAAATCTTTAAACAGATTTTTAAAAATATATATTTTTTTTTAATTAAGCAGCATTGAGTGTGAACGACAATGTGAATCCAATACGGAAGTAGCTGAAACTGCAATTCATCGACTAGCCTTTGGGGGCTGAGGAACTCCAGATATTCAATGACTCCATTGTTAAATTGGCCAATTTTACAGCTGATAAAAACATGTTTACAGCCTGGTACAAAAGATGGTTTTGATGTTTATAGCTAATATGACCCATCATGTCAACTGTGAGAGGGGTGAATTTTATTATAACTCATCCGTTTAGTTTTTATTAAGTTATATTAAGTCTGCATAATTAAGGGCCACTTGAGTGACAGCTAGGTTTCGCTGTTTGCCGTCATGTCATTCTGGCTGATTAGCCACTAAACTCAGCATGTACATCGTATGTTTGTTTTGTTTTATGTGGCTTTACACAGTCAGTTGCCTTTTTGAATTATTTCCTACAATTATCAGATAATACGGCATGCTGTGTGCACTTAATTGCGCTAACAAACCATTCACGTGGCCTCCATTTCCCAGGTGAGTGAAATTAAATACTTATATACCATCTCTATAAAAATATTTGTTGGTAACACTTTATAATAA
>CAIGQQ010032839.1:320721-344020 GCA_903798035.1 Danio albolineatus
CGGATAGAACGTTGACAACACAGAAGACAGACAAGTAAGGGCTATGACATTAACCATCTACAAGCAGTATGTGTCCTAATAAGTTCACTAACATAGACCGGGGTGAAATTGTGCAATGCTTTATATGTGAAAAGAAGGATTTTAAAATCGATTTTTATAGGTAGCCAGTGCAATGAGGCAAGGACACCCTGCTAAGGTTGGTTGGCTGGTTTTTGCTGGTTCACCAGCCTGGTTTTAGAGGGGTTTTGAGAGGTTTTAGAGGGGTCTTAGCTGGTCAGGCTGGGAGATGACCAGCTAAAATCAGCTTGACCAGCCTAACCAGGATGGGAGCCCGGTCAAAACCAGCTATGTCCAGCTCATACCTGTCAACATTGGGATGTGAAAATAAGGGATCATCACCCCTTTATTATTATTATGTGTATTTGTCTGTTCAAACACGCACACAAAACCGAGTATCCACTTTCACTCTGCTTCTAATCGAGTGTACAGAATGGGTTTGGGAAACAGCTGTTTATCACTACGGACGCGTCAGCTGAAAGTTACGCACCACTTTATGACTGTTTTGAGAATTGTATAGGAGTAGCGACGGCACCTGTAATGAAAAGGAAAGGGAATCCGGTCGTTTTTATGTTTATTTCAGAGTGTTTCTTGCCTAAATAAAACGAAAGCACAGACAGATTTCAATAGATTTAAGAGCAAGGGCGGCCCCTGGTGGTTCGGCGGTATGGGTTGCGTATAGGGAGGATCAGCTCTTTAATGTTCATTGACACCCGTCGGAGAACGACTGAAAATACGGGAGAAATACGGGAAAATACATTTACGGGATGATGGCGGGATAGAACTGTAAAATACGGGAGAATCCCGGGAAATACGGGAGGGTTGACAGGTATGGTCCAGCTTAAACCAGCCTGGAAATGGCCCAAACCCCTCTAAAACCAGGCTGGTCAACCAGCTAAAACCAGCCAACCAGCCTAAGCTGGTTTAAGCTGTTTCTTTCAGCAGGGTGGGGCCTCTCGCACGCTCTCAAGCCGCCTTTCCACTGCACACGACAAACGACAGACCGGAAGTCATTCATTTCCAATGGAGAGTAGTCCGTGAGGTGCGTGGAGTTCCGATCATCTCCGTATGCGGGAAATTCGGATCCGACTTGAGCCGCGGATCCGTTAAAATATTTGAACTCCTGCGACTAGACCGTATGCGACCGGCCGACCGGAAGTGATGTATTTCAGTGTTGTCCAAGCAGGTCCGTGCGCGCGAGATGAGAAATAGAGGTTTTTCGTTATTTTTTTTTAATCAGAAAAGGTCTGTATTAAAAAAAACATTTCTATTCATAAATGAGTAATAAAAATATTATTATAGACATTTTTAGCGGCCTATGAGTTTCAGTATTCATTTGTACATTCATTCATTCAACTACGGTGAACACATGGAGAATAAAGGCTCTTGCACTCCTATTTCGGACACTGCGAGAATCAGCGTCTCCCCCATGGTGCCGACAACACTGAAAATACTGTGCGACTGCCACAAGGGGGCGTATTCCGACAGTCGTGTCCAAATGTCGTGTGCAGTGGAAAGGCGCCTTCAGTGTCGTGTGCTCTCCCTCTCTCTGCTTTCGTGCGAACTGTCGCACTCACTCTCTCTGTCAGTGACGGTGCTGCGCAGTGTAGCCAACTTAGCAACTTTGTTGCTAGATTCAGCAACTTTTTTTTACAAAAAGCACCTAGCAACAAATTTAGCAATTTTTAACATTCATTTGGCTACTTTTAGCAATTTTTAAAAAGTGACTCAAAAGAGCAGCGGCTGCAGGCTTCACTCAGTAGAGTAAATCTAGCTCAGATTGTTTTTCATAACTGTTCATTTACTGATATTTGTTAACATGTATAATTGTTGGTAATTTAGGCAGACATAAATTCCAGTAGTGCTATAATTGTTGCAACTTTTACGAATGTGTTACGAATTTCACAGGTTAAAAAGAGTAAGCACACAAGCTGTGATTGTTTAAAAGAACGTAAACGTTCATTATCAGTGTTATATTTGTAAAGGGTTTGTATTTTACAAATAGTCAACTATCAGGCTGGGAGATGACCAGCTAAATCCAGCCTGACCAGCCTAATCAGGCTGGGAGCCCAGCTAAAACCAGCTATGTCCAGCTTAAACCAGGCTGGTCAAGCTGGTTTTAGCTGGTCATTTTCCAGCCTGACCAGCTAAGACCAGGCTGGAAATAGCTGGAAATCAGCCTGGAAATGGCCAAAACCCCTCTTAAACCAGGCTGGTCAACCAGCTAAAACCAGCCTGGTTTAAGCTGGACATAGCTGGGCTCCCAGCCTGGTTAGGCTGGTTTTGATATGATCTCTTTTCTTAGTTCCTGTTATTAATCTGGCGGCTGCATTCTAAACCAGCTGTAACCGAGAGAGTGTAGACTGAGGCAAACCAATGTCCAAAAGAGTTGCAGTAATCGAACCGATAGGAAATTAAAGCATGGGTAACAATTCCTAGATCTTTTTTTAAGAAAGAAATGGTTTTACCACCAATCTAAACTGGAAGAAGCTGCTCTTCACAACTGCATTTACATGCTTGTCAAACTGCAAAAATGGAATCAAAGATAACTCCGAGATTCTTGGCGTGATTGTGCAGATTGTCCTTTAGGAATCCTAGCTGAGTTCGAATCGTTGGTAGCAGCAGGACCTGATAAGAGCACTTCAGTTTTATTTACATTTAGTTGCAGGTCTTTATGTCAGTTAGGCATAAGAAAAGCTGTTCTGATGATAAATATTTACTAGTTTGATAGGAAAATGTAGTTGGAGATCATTGGCCATGCAGTAATAGTTTATATTGTGTTTGCGAAGTATTGAGGATTTCAGATTTCTACCTTCCAATCCGTCTCAGCGTGGATCAACGTTTATCCTTTTCTCATCGTCCTGTTTCTCATTATTTTGATTAAAGATGATGATTGAATAATGAATAAATTTAACACATTGCTTAATATAAGAATGTTCGGTGCATTTGCCTGTCTCATTGTTACTATTTTCAGGAGCCACCAAGCTAGGTCACGGAGACCTCGAGTGGAACTGAAGGGCTGAGGACTGGAAACAACTGCCTCTATTTATATTTCTATGAGGTAATACTATCTAAAATGTCTAAAGTGACTTTGCTATTTTTACAGTTAATTCTTTTAAAGTGATTCGTCTTTTTATTCAAGATAGACTTTGTGTGATAAGAATATGGCAGCCTGAATGCTGCTTATACCAGTTTTGAACTAGTTTGATAAGACAGCTGAGAGTACGAATAAACAACCTTGGGTTTTTGTAACAGATTGTCTCTTGCGTGTGTATATGCATCCGATGGGTCAGTTCTACAGGTCTGAGACCAGCTCTTAATTATCTACGGGCGACCTGACCCAAGCCTCCTGTCGCCATCCCTACCTGTACACACTCCACATTGACGAACATATTTAGAATTGTCTATCTTTGCCATGACCAATCGTAACAGTTTACCAGAATCACACCCTTTCTGGTCTCATTTAGAGAGTATAATTGTTGTTGATCTGTGATTGTAAGCAGAGCGGCCTAGAAACTCATTGAGAGTGTTGAAGCTGATGAAACTGCAAACTATCCTCAGTAAACTTTATTTATTTGATTGAATCTCTGACTCCGGCTCGTCTTCATCTGACAGACTGCTCATTCTATGGGTTAAAACTGTAAATTACCCCTACACAGCATATAAAGAGAAAATAATAGAGGGCCAAGAACAAATCCTTGTGGAACACCACAATGAATTGAGCTTATTTCGGCTTAGTCCCTTTATTAATCTGGGATTGCCACAGCGGAACGAACCACCAACTTATCCAGCAAATGTTTTGTGCAGCGGATGCCCTTCCAGCTGCAACCCGTCACTGGGAAACATCCATACACATTCATTGACACACACTACAGCCAATTTAGCTCACCCAATTCACCACGTCTTCGGATTTGTGGGGGAAACCGGAGCACCCGGAGAAACTGCCAACACAGGGAGAACATGCAAACTCCACACAGAAATGCCAACTGACCCAGCCGAGGCTTGAACCAGCGACCTTCTTGTTGTGAGGCGATTGTGTGAGGCCCTGTAAAAACGTCAGATTTTGTTTTGAAAATGATGAACTTACAATAAAAAGTACTGTCATTCATAACTTTGGTCAACTTACATTAACCTCACACATTCGCTTACTCTAAATGTCTAATTGTACAGTGTGAATAAGACTTTTATTTTGGACGGGCATATGACGTCATAAAGTCGCGCCGCCCGCTGTCCTGTCTGAGTGAGCTGAAGGGGTTTGTTTATAGTCGTGTTTTATATCAATACAGCGCTTTTCAAATGCTAGGTGAATTGTGAAGTGATTTAAATGCTACTGGATGTAATAATGCTTGCTTGCAGTGACAGTTTTGAAGGCCGCATTTGCTCGTGAGTAACAGAAAGAGCGTCCCATTTCACCATAGTAAACAAACTCATAGTAAACACGAATTAAATCACAGGCGGGTAATGATGAGGGGGAAAACGACATCTGCTGGACAATAGTGTGAATTGAATCGAGTTGAACTTTATTTGACAGGTTTAATAAGCTACAAAACAACAAATATCACATACACCTTGAAGTAAATTGTCGAAGATAAAAACACAATAAAGCCCATGGCTTATTTGCTTTGCGGTGCTCGCTGTAATAGGCTACAAAGTGCAGTTGAGATGTAAACCATAAAAGTAATCATTCATTCATTCATTAATTTTTCTTCGGTTGAGTCCCTTATTTATCAGCCGTCGCCACAGCGGAATGAACCGCCAACTATTCCAGCATGTTTTACGCAGCGGATGCCCCACACTACGACCAATCTAGCTTATTCAGTTCACCTATAGCGCATGTGTTTGGACTGAGGGGGAAACTGAAGCACTCGGAGGAAACCCACGCCAACACAGGGAGTAACAGTGATCAAATCTAATTAATTATTAATTAATTAACACATAAAATATTCACAATATTTGCATAAGGACAAGGGCCGGGTTACAGCCTGTGCGTCTCGGGCCAGGGCAGGGCTCGGGCTTAAATGCAAACATATACAAAAAAAATAATCATTAGCCATTATACAAGCTAATTAACATCATTAAACGATTAGCTGTATATTAAAAAGTCTCAAAAAATCTAATTTGTCAATGCACCTTTTATAAACCAAAAGTTTAAACAAACAAATTGAATTTACATGCGATTAAATACCAAATATAAGTCATGAAAGCCTAAATATTAATCATTTGTATTGTTTTGTAGGCTAGTTGGGTGATTTAAAGGCATTAACCGTGAACTATACTGTTGATTGAGACTTATTTATAAGATAGGGATTTATTATATATTTATTTTCATTTGAAACACAGAGGAAAACTCCTGCTGAAGCGACTGATCGCCACACTGTTCTAAAGATGGCGTTTATTAAAGAGGAGAGCGAAGACCTGAAGATTGAAGACACGTTCAGAGTCAAGCATGAAGATCCTGAGGAGCAAACAGGTTGATTTTTTGTCTAATGAGTCTAAAAAGCATTAATAACAGGGATGTGATTTATTTGTATAATACATATTTACATATCTTCTGATCTCATAATGATATTGCGAATTAAAGGGGACCTATTATGCCCGTTTACAAGATGTAAAACAAAGTCTCTGATATCTCTAGAGTGTGTGTGTGGGAAGTTTCAGCTCAAAACACCACACAGATAATGTTTTATAACTCTCTGAAAGTGACCCACTTAGGGCCTGTTTTGATCCTAATAGTGGCGTTTTGGTGACTGTCGCTTTAAATTCAAATGAGATTGTGCTCTTTTGAAAAGAGGGCGGAGCTATAAATGCCTGTGTGTCATCATAGTGGCAGATTCAAAAACTAGACGTTCTATGCTAATGAAGGTCACTAGTGGGCGGGGCTTTTCCACTCGGATGACACGTACAGTGTCAAGAGCGTTTCTGTTGACTGTTTTTATCAAGCGTATGATTATAAAAAATAAAATGAATACATTATCATTAGAAGCTGGCTATATTCACACACTGCTACCACACAACTGTGTTTAAACTCCTTAGAAAAGTGAGTTTTGCATAATAGGTTCCCTTTAAGGGAGCTACTATGAATTTGCCTGATGCTAAAATCACTTGTGAATGTCTCTTTGCATTTTACTTTCACTTTTGAGTTCTAAAACAATGGAAAAATCGTGCATTTGGAAAAGGGAAATGTGCTCTGTACAAATTACGACGATTTTTTGTGCTTATTGTTTATATTTTTAACGCCATTAACCTTTAAAGGACACCCATTTGCCCCTTTTTACGAAGCCAAGATTAGCCTTTGGTGTCTCTAGAATGTGTCTGTAAAGTTTCAGGTCAAAATACCCATCAGATTATTTAGTATAGCCTCCAGAGTCTGCCCATTTTGGTGTCTGAGTACAGTGTACGCCCACCGTTCCGACGTTCAAATAAACAGCAGTCAGTGATAGAGACGGACATGAATGAAGCTGAACTACAGCTAATTTGTCAAAAAAAATACCAAGTAAGTTTATTTGATGCATTTGTGGTGGAGTTTATTCAAGCCTTTCTGAAATGATGAGTCACACACAAATGCCGTTTGCAATACACACAAAGCGGTTAAGATTAGCAATTTTACTGTCTTTATTACAAACATGCTCTCTTTCAAAAAAGTTTTTGGGGTGCAGCTGATCACAAAGGCCTCGTTTACACTGCCAGTTAAATGTGACCCAATTCTGATTTTTTGCTCATATGTGACAGATCGTATCCCTTCTATTATCGTGTAAACACGAAAAAAACAAAACGCATGCATTTGGATATTCAGAGATTGCTTCAGGCCTCCTTCATGTATGGAAATAAATCAGATATAAACTGGATATGTGACGATGCGACTATCATCTAAACAGGCAGATCGGATTTGAGGCGTTCTGTTTTGTACATCATTAAACTTGCGACACTGTGGTACTTCTCCACGGTTTAATGACGTAGAAGGAAAAGCATGTACAGAGACGACAACGTTGTAAACAACAACAGAGGTTTATGCTTATGCCAAACAAATGTGCCCATACCTGTAATTAGCCACCAGAGCGCAACCCTGATGCGCATCTCAAAAGGGATGGTCCGACGTAACGATGTGTCATTGTAGGACTGGTATGTGGACAAGCTTTGACACAGCATTTCAGACCCACTACTCCTCATTAAAGCCTGCCACAATTTGCTCCCACCAGACCTGAGACCTCTCTTGTACCCACAAATCACTCTGAATGGTGGAGGACACCATATATAAACCATAGCCGCAAATAATTTTAAAGTTTGGCAAACTTCGCATATTTCAATTAGACAATTTCTTCCATCGTGGCTAGTGTGGCACAGATTCTAGAACCCACCTTTGTGCATGCACGACGTCGTAAATTATATGGCAAGTGTAAACACATGAATCAGATATGGGTCACAATTAAAAGGACGTGTAGAACAGAACAGATACAGGCAACAAATCGGAGTTGGGCATCAAGACCTGACATTGTAGAGAGAGTTGGAACAGATATTTGAATCCCTGTTTCTTTGCAAAAAATGTTCTGTGGACATGTTATTATTGAAGCATGGCGCCTGTCAATCAATTTAGTGGGCGGTGAAAACTGCACTCCTACGTCACGTTAAGATGGACCTTATAATCATTGGGATTTGGGTCTTATTTTAACGTCAGGAAATTTAAGTGAAGTGGAGCACATGATACGATTGATCGCAGCTTGTCTCTCATCTGTAATCATTAGCAAGCCAATCAGATTAATCCAAACTCACTATAAATAGCCTGTCTAAAACTACTCCCTTATCTTCGTTTTCTGAAGAAACCCCCCATCCACCCCATCTCCCCCTTTCCTCATTTACCAGGCGAAGCTCTCAAGAACTACCTGATCTCATATCCCCTTACATCAGGGATGTCCAAACTCGGTCCTGGAGGGCTGAGATGCTTCGTTCCAGCCCCAATCAGACACTCCTGGGCTAGCCAATCAAGCTCTTACTAGGCTTTCTAGAAACATCCTTGCAGGTGTGTTGAGGCAAGTTGGAGCTAAAATCTGCAGGACACCAGCCCTCCAACACCGAGTTTGGACATCCCTGATGTAAGGTGATATGAGATCAGGTAGTTCTTGAGAGCTCCCCCTGGGCTCAATTATCTCCAAGCTCAGGGTTCTCTTCTAGGACAGCATGCCAAACCTGCTATTATGATCAAGCAATATCTAAGTGTGAACTCTTTTAAAAAGATTTGACTGTGGACACACTCTACCTACACACAGTTCTGTCCAAACAGCTAACAAAAGATGGTTATCATCATAGGTGGCCTGTAATCTCTACCCTGGGGTTTACTTGTTTTTGTGTTGTTGTTGTTTGTTTTTCATGCTAGACCCACTGAATTACCTGAATAAGGACAGTGAGACACTGAAAACAATGGCGGAGGAAGATCTGAATAAGAAAAACTTTGATTCAGTTAGTTTCTCTCAGACTGATAAGACTCAAATGACGGAAACCGGACGTGACTTGTCATGTCTGCAATGTGGAAAGAGTTTCAAACATCGCAGAAACCTTAAGGTCCACATGAGAGCTCACAACGGAGAGAAACCGTACACCTGCCATCAATGTGGAAAGAGTTTCACTCAGAACTCGACCCTTAAGCAACACCTAAGCATTCACACCGGAGAGAAACCTTACACGTGCCAGCAGTGCGGAAAGAGTTTCACTCAGAACTCCACCCTTAAACACCACACGAGCGTTCACACCGGAGAGAAACCTTACACCTGCCAGCAGTGCGGAAAGAGTTTCACTCAGCAGGGGAGCTTTGAAAGACACACGCGGATTCACACCGGAGACAAACGTCACAACTGCAAACTGTGCCAGAAGAGTTATAATCAAAAAGCACACCTTGATGCTCACATGAGGATTCACAGTGGAGAGAAACCCTACATCTGCCACCAGTGTGGAAAGAGTTTCACACATAAACACACTCTTAAAGTCCACATTCACACAGTTCACGCCGAAGAGAGAAAGCTGAACACTCCCACCGAGGTCAAGTCTTATTTATGCCCTCACTGTGGAAAGAGATTCAAACGAATAAGGGGCCTTAACAGGCACCTGAGATTCCACACTGGCGAGAGCTCCTTCACCTGCACACTGTGTCCAAAACGTTTCTTCCACAAAGGAAACCTGGAGATCCACATGAGAGTTCACACCGGAGACAAACCGTACGCTTGCTCCCGATGCGGAAGGAGGTTTTCGCAGAAACCCGCTCTTACCGTCCACATGAGGATTCACACCGGAGAGAAGCCCTACACCTGCACACAGTGTGGACTGAGTTTCATCTATAAAAGAAACCTTACGAAGCACATCCCAACTCACATCGCGTAGAGATCCTTTTAATCCCAGTCTACGCGATTTCTTTTTGGCAACTGGCCCAGCCGGGACTTGAACCAGTGACCTTCTTGCTGAGGCGACAGCGCTAACCATTGAACCACCATGTTGCCCTGATGTCAGAATTTCTAGTGAACTATTTATCTTGTTATCGTATTTAGAATGTATATATCTATACTTGTAATGTAAATGCTATCAGCAACACTATCTGAACCCTCAAAATCAGTGGTCCTCAACCACCGGGCCCTGGACTGATACCGAAAATTCTTATTATTGATAAGAAATCATTAACTATTTGCATTTTATTTATTATTTGAGTCTGACCGATCTTATTTCGAAAAATAACAGTATTTTCAACACATCAGATGAATCCAGCATGTTTGTGAACGAAGATCAACTGCTGGAGGTCGCAAATGTCGGCAGCCTTTTAAGGGGTGTACGCATATCGTGCAGTGGCATAGCACAATGCGTGGGCCCACTGGCAACAGTTACGGCGGGGCCTCCCTCAGAAGTAAAGACAGGGGGGGAGGGGGTTGTGGTCGTTGTGCGTGCGCTTATGGTAGCGCGAAGTGAAGACCGGGGAGACGGCGCATGTGGGGAGTGCGCGCTTATGATAGCAAAGACCAGGGGGCAGCGCGAAGTGAAGACCGGGGGGCGACGCGTACGGCGCGGTGAAATGGCTGAGGGGTGTTATTTTGAGGCAGTGAGTTAAGATTGTGCAAACTGAAACCAAGGGGTCCCCCGCAGTGCGTGCCCTGCAGGCCCGTCCGTAGAGTTAGCGAAAGTTCGTTATTTCCAATGGATGTGTGACTTGCACGCGCCTTTCTGATGCACCCAGTTAAATGAAAGCTGCGACTCATGTGACAAGAACTGACCGAACAGTAGGGGTGGGCGGATCAAATCTAATATCGATAGTATCGATACCAACATTGGTATTGATACCAGATCGATAGTAGCCTTCCGAGATCGATACTTTTATTTAAATTTCATCTAATTTACGCTAAAGTACATTGCTCAGGCAAGCACTTTTGGCTGTTCTGAGTTGACGGAAAGAAAGGGGATCGGGGTTCAGAGTTATTTTACTGCATAATATTGTAAATATTGCAAACTGCGATGTTTGTAGAAAGTCTATTCGATACTGTTGCAACACCACAAATCAACACAAACACATGAAACAACACGAAAAAGAGAACGCCGAGCTTTAAATAGGAGAGAAGACAAATCCTTCAGAATGAATGCTGTGACTCATGTAACAAGAACTGACCGAACAATAGGGGTGGGCGGATCGATCCTAATATCGATAGTATCGATACCAACATTGGTATTGATATCGGACTGATAGTAGCCTTCCGAGACCGATACTTTTATTTCAATTTCATCTATTTTACGCTAAAGTACATCGCTCCTGTTTCGTAAAAGAGCGGACATGTCTCTCAAACCCCCGCTCCTTTTAGTACACAAAAATATTGCAGTAAACGAAAAAGATTGCAAACTGCGATGTTTGTAGAAAAACTGTGGCAACAACACATGAAATAACACAAAAAAAAGAGAACGCCGAGCTTCAAAAAGGAGAAGAGGCAGACCCCCAGCAGTGCCAGCCCTGAGACTGAGGCAGAGGCGTTTTCGGAGAGGCAATGAAGAATACAGGTGTTCTGATAATTCTGGCCACCACTGTATACCTTAAACTTAATATATGAAAATGTCTGAATACCCCTTTTTTGTTAGCTGTGAAAAGTTCGCTATAGGATTCGTATTTTGGCTACATACCCAAGACAGGATTTAGCCTTTAGACCAGTGGTCACCAAACTTGTTTGGAACTTGGAATATATACATTTCAGTAAGACTAATGATCTCAGACAAACACACTGCAGTGCTTTGTAGTTTAAAACTCGTATCAGAGTGACGGCAATGTTTTGTCAAGCGTTGATACGCGGTGATAAAGAGGTTGGGGACCACTGCTCAAAAGAATGCAATTCTAGACCTGCCCCTGAAATCACTTATAGCACCTACGCACCTGTAAAGTGTTTGCTTTGTGAAGAAAGAGGGATTAAAAGACTGTTGCAGTTCGGTTCGACAATATTCCGAAGCAAACTAAATTTGTCATGTACAGGTAAACGCTCATCTCATTGGTCAGGATGTTTATTTTAGACTGACGATGGCTCTGACTGCTTATTGTTGCTTTCTTTGTATATGTTAGCATATCAAACATGAATCAAGGATGCAGTGCTATTTTAAATGTGTTTGGTATCATTGGGCCTCATACACCAACCATTCTTAAAAATTTAATCTGTTCTTGAACCAGTTGAAGTCGCAATTATTATTTTTTTCTTTTTTAAATATTTTCCAAATGATGTTTAACAAAGCAAGGAATTTATTTTCTTTTGGAGAAAGTCTGATTTATTTTAGCTAGAATAAAAGTTAACCTTCATTTTAAAGTCAATTTTATTATCCTACTTAAGCAATATATATAAATTTTCACAGCCGTGTTTCCCAACCCTGTTCTTAAAGCCACACCGACAGTACACATCAACTCCTCAGAATACTGGAAGAGACTCCAAAACCTGAAGTTAATAGGTCAGATGAGGGAGGCATCCAAAATGTGCACTGTTGGTGTGCCTCTAGGAACAGGGTTGGGAAACACTGGCCAAATAATATGTACCGTCATCATGGCAAATAAATCGGTTATTAGAAATGAGTTATTAAAACGATTATGTTTAGAAATGTGTTGAAATTAATCTTTCATACAGGGGGGCTAATAATTGTGACTTCAACATGTATATACATGTACAGGCACACAAAATAAATATGCACAGTACACATATATAATGTAATCATGATTAATTAATGTAGAGGGGGCCTTTTAAAATATTTTAACGTATAAATGTTTATTTTAAGAAAATTATTGTACCCCATTAATAATGTTTTATAACTCTTTAAAAACTGACCCTTTTAGGCTTTGATTCTAATTGTGGCGTTTTGGTGACTGTCGCTTTAAATTCAAACGAGATTGTGCTCTTTTTGACAGATTGCGGAGCTACAAATGCCAGCGTGTCAGCATAGTGGCAGATTCAAAACAGGGCTAACGTTATCAGTGTGAAAAACTGAAAATATGAACAGAAGCGTCTCAGGTAAAGGCGGACTATGGAGACCGCGGTGTTCATTTGTGCTTCATCTAAAACGCCACGTTTATAATCCTCTAAGTCGCTGATTATCTTCAGCAGGTCAAAACTCTAATGCTGCATTCACATCAGACACTGTAGAAGCGTCAAGCGCGAGTGATTTACATGTTAAGTCAATGCAAAGGCGCGAATAGACATCCTGCGGCACGATACCCGTGAATTAGGCGGCGCGAATGATGCGATTCGTGCGAGTTGATCGTTTTGCACGATTGACGTGCGTATCGTATGTTTCGCGCGAAACACCTGAATTCGAAAATCTGAACTTTAGCGGACATTCGCGCCACGTTAACCAATCAGTAGCTTGCACTTGTGGGGGTGTTAGCCATTTAGCAATGAAGCTAGAGTCACCAGGCCATAGACAGTAGCCCTGCTCATCATGCAAATCCACGTCTGTTGTAAAGTTGACGCGCAAATGACACGGATTTCAAATCAAGTGATGGGCAGGGCTTCTGTCTGCCTGGTGACTCTAGCTTCATTGCTAAATGGCTAACATGGATTTTAATGAGGGAATAACTGTGTTTATGTGCTTTATGAAGGCTGAGAAACAGCATTGATTCATTTGGAGCCGTATCTGAGTCCACTAAATCCTTTCAGAGGTGCACCGAGCTCTATGAGTTCATAAACTCCTCCAGAAACATAACCTGGGTGATGGAAACATTCAGCGGTGCTTCCGACTGAGCCGAGCCCAGTTTTGATCAACTGTTGTCTGGTGTCGGCAGGAGGATGTCCCCCCTGGGACACCAACATCAGGTGCTACGTCATAAGCACGCACCTACAAGAGAAAGCTCCTGATTGGTTAACATGGTGCAAATGTCCACCGAAGTTCAGACTTTTCCAACACGAGCGTTTCATTAAGAGCGTCAATCGCGCTAAACGCTCAACTTGCGCCGCTTCATTCGTGCGAACCGCATCATTCGTGACGCATGATGTCTATTCGCACCTTTGCATTGACTTAACATGTAAATCACTAGCGCTTGATGCTTTTTCCGCATCTGGTGTGAACGCAGCATAATGGCAGAAGGCTGCTTCTCACTCAGGGCTGTTTATGCTAATGAGGGAGAGATGGTCACTAATGGCCGGGGCTTTCCTCCTCTGATGACACGTACAAAGGGAGATTGTCTGTCGCAATGTTTCTGCAGACGTTTCTTTATCAAGTGTGATTATAAACAATATAATTATTGTATTTTTACCATAATTTTTACCATAATTATTGTATTTTTACCTTTTAGAGGCTGACTATATCCGCTCACTGTTTCCACACAACCGTTTAAACATCATATAAAAGTATTTTTTGCATAATAGCTCCCCTTTAAGGTCATTTTCATATGCATCTACCTTGTAATAAAAATAGCATTTGTTGCTTCTTGAAGAACTGCCAATGATGTCGTTGTTTTTTTCGTAACATCACTAACGTTATCATCAAATTAAAGCTTTGCTATAAAACAGAACAAGAGTTGCATTGTTTTTTTTCTTATCTATGAATCCTACCTGTGTTCAAGTGGGTGAACTGGATTATAAACCTGTCCACTTTGGCTGGGTTTCTGTCGCTGGAATCTCGTCATGATGGAAGACTTTTACTCGAATACCTTCCTCACGCTAAATGAGAAAAACACGGGCTGGCAAGCAGAATCATGAAGAAAAAATAAACAAGTCAAGAGATTAATAGAAATACCACAGCTACATTCGATAAACACGATCAATCTCTCACAATCTCAGCGGTGGATTAGTCACTCCAAAACTGTCATTACCAGCTACATCCATTACTGAGCAGAATTAGCTAATTTTCGTCATACTTTTATTTTAATAATCTCATTAACTTCTACATAATTGTTGTTCATCAATACGGTGTAAAACGTAACCAAGAGTTTTATTTATTATTTAAAATGGAGGCTTTTGCTGATGTGATTAAACTTAATGTGAATATCTTTACCTGCTTCGGAAGATAAATAAGTGAAGGCTTTGGCAAAACAAAATGGTGAGCAATTGATAATAAGTGAACAAATTGTTTATTCGCTAGTATCAGGCGAACAAAATAATAATTTATACACACATTTTATGAAACATCTTATTATGTTCGTGTGTAATAAATAAATAAAATAGTGAAAATAGAAACTCATTACATTAAAGGTTAAATAATTACACAATGTATAACATGTCTCTACAACGTGCATTGATTAGACAGCTCAGGACTAGTCCATGGATGGGTTTTATTCCTCTTCTGACAGCTCCTCGTCTAGGCATAACTGAAAAACAAAAAAGATGTACAATGCTTCGTAAATTTTCCAATAGCATCCGGTGCAACTCTCTGTTATTAACAAGATCAGTGGTGTGCAACTTTGTGCACGCATCTTAACCCCTAACCACCAGAAGCAAAGTATGATGCTCTCTCAAGTGCATGGCAACAGTTTGCAAAATAAGCTCAAGTACTTAGCCATCCTGGCCAATAAGAAGCCTTCGAAAGTTATCATGCTGCTATTCGATATCTAAACTGTTGCTGAACAACTATTGAGAGTGATCTCTCTACCTAAAGGTACCGACACCAATTTTACATAGTGAATCAACTGCTGCCAACATCTCTGCAGACCGTCAGCTTGATATGTCCCAGCCTGAAGGTGTGGATCAGGAAGCAGCACACGAGTGAGTTTAGCCAGTCTCAAGACCTCAACTCTATAGACAAAAAAAAGTAAATGTAGCTTAAACGAGGAGTTGCCAAGTGGTCTTAAGGATTTAGTGAAGATCTATAGAGAGTAGAGGACCAGGATCCCTCCTGAGGAGCACACAAGGTGACCTCTTTTTTTTATATTCCTTGTCAATTCATTCAAGTACACCTAATAATAACAATAAAAAACTCTTTCTTTGAAAATAAATCAAATAATTGTTTTTCCCACTATAAATGACCACCAGAAACAAATATGGGGCAGCAGTCTCAACAGGGAACTCCAAACTTCCCTCTCCCCACACACTTGTGCTAGCTTCAATGGGTGGGGGGGAAGAGATCTCAAGGGGGTTCCAGGCAAGCCAAAAGACATTGTATCCCTATTGTGCAGGTGTGCTCAAACTTGGTCCTGGAAGACCAATGTTCTGCAGAGATTTGCTCCAGTTTGCCTCAACACACTACCTGGAAGCTTCCAGGTAGTGGAATTACCTTGTTCAGGTGTGTCTAACTAGGGTTCGAGCTGAACTCGGCAGGACAGGACTCCCCAAGATCGAGTTAGTGCACATCTGTTCAATGGTGTCCTGGGTTCCTAGGACCTCTTACCAGTGGGATTACTACCTGGAATTCTTAAGGTTAACACCCCGGAGGCATCTGAAACAGAATCAAGTCACTTCACCTGTCTTCTGCTCTTCTACTTCTGAGTTCCTCCAGGGTGACGGAAGGCTTAATTATCTAAGAATGTGCCTTGCCATCCTGTGAAAGAAGCTCATTAAGCAGCTTGTAAAAGAAATCCTGTCTTTCAGTCATTATCCAAAGCTCATGACTATAGGTGAGAGCAGGACCTGTAAATCGAGACCTTAGCCTTTGGAATTTGTCTTTTGGTCTTCTTTAAATCACAACAAACATAGCTTCTGCTGCTACTCCAAATCTGTTATTCTGTCAAATCTGTCATTTTAACCTTCCCTCGTTGGGAACAACACTCCTAGATGCTTAAACTCCTTAACCTGGGTCATGTACTCTTCTCCATCCTGGAGATGGCAAGGTAAATTTTTCCGGTCAAACACCATGGCCTCAGACTTGGAGGTGCTGATTCTCATCTCTGCCATCTCACACTCTGCAGTGAACCATTCCAGTTGCATGCTGAAGGTGAGGTTCAAAAAAGCCAACAGGAAAACATCTTTTGCAAA
The DNA here is from genome assembly GCA_903798035.1 of Danio albolineatus. Lineage (NCBI taxonomy): Eukaryota > Metazoa > Chordata > Actinopteri > Cypriniformes > Danionidae > Danio > Danio albolineatus. The sequence goes on from CAIGQQ010032839.1 coordinate 337,170, forward strand.
TAGCAAAGGTGAAACCCTCTGGGCCCAGGGCTGTCAACAATTTCTGTCAATAAAAATAATGAACAGAACCAGTGACAAAGTGTAGCCCTGAAACCAAGTGCACCAAAAAAAGTGCGACTTTTTTGGGTCACACACTCCTGATCCGGTCATACAGAGACGAGATCGGACAGACCTTTAAAGAACACCTTGAAAACCATATTACAATATGATACAATATTATAAGACAGGGGTGTCCAAAGTTTTTCTTCTAAAGGGCCAAAAACTTGATTGAAGCTAGTGGGCCAAGGTAAATACAGTTGCAATGGGTAATTTCCTGCTTAATTTTATAATATTTAAAAGAATGACTAGAAAACATTGCTTTATATCAGGGATCACCAAACTTGTTCCTGGAGGTCCGGTGTCCTGCAGATCTTAGCTCCAACCCTAATCAAACACACCTGAACAAGCTAATCAAGCTCTCACTAGGTATACTTGAAACATCCAGACAGGTGTTTGGACAAGTTGAGACAAGTTGGAGCTAAACCCTTCATGACACCGGACCTCCAGGACCGAGATTGGTGATCCCTGCTTTATATTAACTAATACAGCATCCATTACATTTTATTATGAACTTATTACAGAATTACACTAGTTTTTGCCTTGATTTGTTCACCGATGTCTTCTGCATAGTTCTCTATCCGTCGAGTGACATTATTTACTGTTAAATTAGAAATGACGATCTCTTCTCCCATGGGATGGTGGGCCAAATCAAAGTTCACAATGGGCCAACATTGACCTGCAAGTCCTACTTTGGGCATCTCTGTTATAAGAGGACTTGCCCCACAAAATGCTACAAGAGACCAGTGTGTACATTAGTGCACTGGTGTCAAACTTAGTTCTTGGAAGGCTGTGGCTCTGCACAGTTTAGTTCCAACCCTAATTAAATCTGATCAAACTAATCGAGTCCTTCAGGCTTGTTTGAAACCCTACAGGTAAGTGTGTTGAAGCAGGGTTGGACCTAAACTTTGCAAGGCTACGGCCCTCCAGGAACTGAGTTGGCACCCCTGCATTAGTGGTTATTTAGGGAAACTATCCCCAATGATTAATGGGAATATAATGTATCACTTACTTGCATGTTGCTTTAATTGCAATTAAAACAGCTTATTTGTTTTACATAAGTAATAATTTCTGCACATACCCATCCCTTCACTCGAACAAAGTGTTTGGATACTCACCCCTGTTCTTCAGTGTGCTGTCTCATGTGCAAGTTCAGGTTTCTTTTCTGAGTGAAAGTCTTTCCACACTGGGGACATATAATCTCTTTCGAGTGAATCTTCATGTGCTGATTGAGGTAGTCTTTACGAATAAAACTCTTTCCACATTGATAACATATAAACGGTTTTTCTTTCGAGTGGATCTTCATGTGCAAGCTGAGGTGATCTTTACGTACGAAACTCTTTCCACACTGGTCACATGCGAGCGGTTTCGCTCCAGTGTGACGAATGATGTGACACCTAAGGTTGAACTCTTTTGAGAAACTCTTTCCACACTGACCGCATGAGAACGGCTTCTCTCCAGTGTGAGTCCTCGTGTGTCTCACAAGAGAGTTTTTACGTATAAAGCTTTTACCGCACTGCGCGCAATTGTAAGGTCTCTCTCCAGTGTGGATCCTCGTGTGGTGATTAAGGCCGTTTTTCTGCGTGAAACTCTTCCCGCATTGAGAACAAGTGTAAGGTCTCTCTCCGGTGTGGGTTCTCATGTGGATTCTTAGGCGATCTGGCAGAGCAAAACTCTTTCCACACTGTTGGCAAGTGAAAGGCTTCTCTCCAGTGTGAATTCTCATGTGTTTTTTAAGTTGCTCCTTGCTAGCGAGACTCCTTCCACACTGTTGGCAAGTATTTGTCATCTCTCCCGAGGGAACTATTTTGTGTCTTTGAAGGCATCCTTCATGTGTAAAACTCTTTGCAGACTGTTGGGATTGGAATGATTTATCCGTTGTGTGAACTTCTGTGCAATGAGGGCTGGCATGTGGCTTCTTTCCGGTGTGAACGGTAACGTGAACTTTGAGGTTTTGTAATTGCCTGAATCTCTTGCCACAATACTGACAGGCAAACGGCTTCTCTCCGGTGTGAACTCTCATGTGCACTGTAAGATTTTGCTTTTGCCTGAATCTCTTTCCACACTCGCTACACCAGTAAGGCTTCTCCTTGGTGTGAATTCTCATGTGAATGTCGAGGTTTTGCTTTTGACTAAAACCGTTTCCGCACTGATGACAGGTGAAATAACTGTCAGATTTAGGTTTCTCAGCACTTTCACATGATGAAGTGTTTGTGATTAGATCTTGCTGATCTTTCTCTTCCGTTTTATTCAGGCCTTGAGTCTCTTCTTTCAGCACCATCGGCCCTGAAGTAAAAGGCACAAAACAACAGACATATCTCAAACAGCTCAGTTCTGGGTCCTCTGATTAAAAAGTTTCAAGTAATACAGTATAAACTGCTCTCCAAATTTGCTTTCTCTCGACATACTGTCAAAATGATATTTCAGTCCGAGACCTCAATTTACACATTATGATGTGCACTAATCTGATTCTGACATCTGTCACAGTCGTCTACTTAAATCATACATCTAGTCTCTCTTCAACGTTTGGCTGCTCGCCAATTCTACACTCCCTCCACCTTCTCCAAGTCTGTTTGTACAACTCCAAATCAGAAAAAGTTGGCACAGTATGTACATTTACTTTGACTGGTATCTCAATGCAGACATTGTGAAAAACCAAAATATGGAATGTTTTGTCTGGTCAACCTCATTTCATTTGTAAATATACATCATTTCCTGTCATTCAAACCTGCAACACACTCCAAAAAAGATAGGACAGGAGCAATTTAGGGCTAGTAATCAGGTAAATTGGTGAGATAATGATGTGTTTTGAAACAGGTGATGTCAGCAGGGTGCAAAAGTAGCATCCAAGAAAGGTCTAGTCCTTTAGGAGCAAAGATGGGCCGAGAATCGCCAGTTTGCCAACAAATACATGAGAAATTTATTGAAATGTTTAAAAACAATGTTCCTCAAGCATAGATAGGAGGACATTTGGATATTTCACCTTCAACAGTGCAGAACATCATTAAAAGATTCAAGGAATCATGAGGAATTTCAATGCGTAAAGGACAAGGGCGGAAGCCTGAGCTGAACAACTGTGATCTCCGATCCCTCACTGCATCAAGAATCGTCGTCCATCTAGAAGCGATATCACCACATGGGCTCAAAACTATTTTTGAAAACCTTGGTCAAGTACCACAATACGTAGTTACATCCACAAATGCCAGTGAAAACTGTACTGTGCCAAAATGAAGCCCTATGTTAACAGTGTCCAGAAGCGCAGTCAACTTCTCTGGGCTCAGAGGCATCTGGTATGAACCATCAGTATTCCAGTAATCAGTATTTCAGATTTTTTTGGGGGAGAAATATATGTTGTGTGCTCCGGACCAAAGAAGAAAAGGATCATCCAGACTGTTACCAGCAGCCAGGATCTGTCATGGTATGGGCTTGTGTCAGTGCCCTTGGCAAAGGTAACTTGCACTTCTGTGATGCACCATTAATGCTGAAAAGTGCATAGAGATTTAGGAGCACAATATGCTGCCTTCTTTTTCCAAGGACGTCCATGCATATCTCAACAAGACAATGCAAAACCACATTCTGCACACATTACAAAGTCCTGGCTGTGGCGGAAGAGGATACAGGTACTTAACTGGCCTGTCTGCAGTCCCTACCTGTCTCCAATAGAGAATGTGTAGTGCATTTTGCAGTGCAAAATGCGACAATGAAGACCCCATACTGTTGCCAACTTTAAGACTCGCTTTCAGGAAGAGTGGGACAAAATTACACCTGAAACACTTCATCACTTGATGCCTTCAGTCCCTAGTGGGTTGGGGGGGGGGGTCATGAGGAACACATCAAATAATGTTTGTTGTGTTGTCTGCAATGAAATACAAGTCAAAGTAAATTTTGAAATCACTCCTTTCTTATTTTATTAGCATTTTGAATATTCCCCGCCTTGGACTTGCTGTTGTCTTGCTCGCTCCATTTATTGATGCCTACATGGATGGCACGTGGAATTCTGCCCTGAATAGAACCATCTCGCCAACACTAACACATGCTTATATGACAAAAGATCCTGGCTGAAATATTTAATTATTGCGATTATTGATTGCGGGCGCCACAGTGGCGCGTGAGTAGCACGTTCGCCTCACAGCAAGAAGGTCGCTGGTTCGATCCCCGGTTGGGGCAGGACCCGGTTGGGCCAGTTGGCATTTCTGTGTGGAGTTTGCATGTTCTCCCCGTGGTTGCGTGGGTTTCCTCCGGGTGCTCCGGTTTCCCCCACAGTCCAAAGACATGCGGTACAGGTGAATTGGGTAAGCTAAATTGTCCATAGTGTATGTGTGTGAATGAGAATGTATGAATGTGTTTCCCAGAGATGGGTTGTGGCTGGAAGGGCATCCGCTGCGTAAAACAAATGCCGGATAAGTTAGCGGTTCATTCCGCTGTGGCGACCCCGGATTAATAAAGGGACTAAGCCGAAAAGAAAATGAATGAATGAATGAACGATTATTGATTGCACTTATAAGATTTTGTCTCAGTAAGCAAAATTTAAGAGAGGTAATACTGTGCCCACAAGTCAGAACTTATGCTCACGGGGCAGTTCTGGAGAAATATTTCAGCTGAACAGCTAAAGTTAAAAAAATAAAAATAATTTTTTTTAAAAAAGTAGCTGGGTTTGTTAGCATATACATTTGATGAGAAATAAAATTGCTGTTAAAAGGGTCTAGAATGGCTAAATATTGGGCTAAATTGACCTTAGCACAAAGCATTTTCAGTCACTTCCTTTTTATTAAAAGTTAAATATATCTAAGCATTTTTTTTATTTGTTAAGAGTGTAAAACGAGATGACAAGACTTTAAAAGGTTCAAGACGCCCTGGAATTCTTTGGAGATTTTAACAGATTTGTGTGTGTTGAGCATCGGTTCAGACACCGTTAGCACCTGTTAGCTGTAATTGTGGGGAAAGCTATATAATTTTGAGCTTTTGTCAGCTGATTTCATGTTTCTGGTTGAAAATTATTTTTGGGATCAAATTCAGTGACACAGCGTGAATCTGCTAGTTTAGTGATGACACGTTGCGTTCTCGTTATTATTCATAGCGGAGTTTTCTTATCTTATGAGAAGACCCTGCTTCTTAATTATTCATGAGAGCACTGCTTTTTCGCTTAAGCAGACCTGCCAAGCTGTGAGACCGTGTCCATGGACATCACAAGTCGTATGTGTTTGTTTCCATGATCCACAGGGTTTGTTGCACGTTTTTACCCGCGATGCTGTCAGGGCCGATACAGCAAAGCTGTTGGCTTGCAGTAAGCATTATTGTCGGGAGAGCTGTACGAGAATTGTTTTTAACCTTCCAGATTACCGTCAGGGCTAATGGTTGGAATAGACACAGCAAGAGACATGCTGCACTGCTATCCACTGTGTCTGCATTCAGACCCGGGGATTGAGGAGGAGAGAAGTCCTCCTCATTTAGTGTTTATATAAACACAATTATCTTTATGATGAACAAATTGTGATGGTGTGTTTATGGAATTCTGAATAACAAATGAAGAGTAATGACATTCAACAAATAGTTTTGCTTTTAAATCATCTACAAAAAAAATTGTAAAATTAAAAAAAATGTAAAAAATTAATAAAATATTTGCATTCAGAAATAACAGTTTGTTGGCAAAAGCCCCTAAACGCCACTCGCCTTTGACAGCAAAAGCTGCTATATCCCGAGAACCAGTCAGAAGGCGCAAATCGATTCATATGTTTGCAATGTAGCAGCCCGCTGTGTCGGTTTTTATAAGGAGACTGTTTTATTCCGCTTCTGATTTTAAAAGATGGAGTTTGATTAACTGGATGAGCCTGTCCGACTGTCAGTGAATGGCAAATAAGAGCGTTTCATTGTAAGAAAAAGAAAACGCATGCTACACTTCTGACTGTACAGTGTATTCATAACATTCTTTTGCGCAGTAACGCAACTTTAAATGAGTCAGATTTACTATGCATCAAACGACAACTCTGTTTCACGAAAGACAAAGCGAAGACGCCGTTCTTTTATCCCACATGGATGCCATGAGGATAAACAAGAGACGAAAAACCGACCAAGACCTTGAGTACGGTGAGGATGAATGAATGACAGCTTCTTGAAGTGTCTGAGAGACGTCCCCTTTCTGCCCAGTAGGCCTACCTTGTGTTTTATTTGCTAATGCAAGTTATTTTTAAAAAGATAATGTATAAAACTACAAAACTTATTTTACTCCAACAAATTACATTACTTTTACATTAACGGACAAAGCACAGATATTAATGTTTCACAATGTTTTTAACACTACATTATTTGAATCAAGCTTAGTTTACAGTGTTTACTTTGCTCTTATACATTCAATCTAAATCCCAAATATCAGAAACAACAACAGATTGTTAATATTTAATGTCAATTTCTAATGTTATCGATTAGTAATATTAATAAAATTCATTCATTTTCCTTCTGCTTTGCTGCTGGTTTATCAGGGGTTAACACAGCGGAATGAACCGCCAATTGACATTTATGTATTTAGAATTTTAGGTGGTCTGTGTAATGGTTTTTATGTTTGGTAAAATAATTTCTAATTGCATCTTTAGTGATTTATTTAAGCTAATTACACTGTCTTGTTCCAATGGTAGATTTACAGGTTTTTGCTAAAAAAGCACAAGTAGATTTAGCTGATTTTGACGCAAAAGGAAATCTCCCCTGCTAAAAACCATATATATATATATATATATATATATATATATATATATATATATATA
>CAIGQQ010032849.1:0-17579 GCA_903798035.1 Danio albolineatus
TGTGGGTGGGTGGATGGATGGATGGATGGATGGATGGATGGATGGATAGATGAATGGATGGATGGGTTATAGAAAAAAAAACAGACAGATGGAGGATGGATGAAATATTAAAGATGAATGGATAGAATATAAGATTGGATGGAGAGATGGATAAAATATTAAAGATGGATGAATGTTACAGATGGATAGAATGTCAAAGATGGATGGATGGCTGACTGGCTGGCGGGCTGGCTGGATGGATGGATGGATGAATGAATAATAGAAACAATGCATGGATACTAGATTATAGAAAAAGACAGATTGATGGATGGATATAATATTTGAGTGGATGGACGGATGGACTGACGGACAGACGGACAGACGAACGGATTGAATTTTTGATTGGATGTACAGATGGGCTAATATATGAATGGATAAAATATTAAAGATGGATGGATTGTTAAAGATGGATGGAATCGTAAAGACTGATGGATACTAGAAACAATGCATGGAGGATGGGTCATAGAAAATAAACAGACGGATGGATGGATGGATGGATTGGATTTTAAAGAAGATGGAGATGGATAACATATTAAAGATGGATGGAATATTAGCGTGGATGGATAGATAGATAAACAGACATTTTATTACTATTCACAATTCTCTTACGAATACATTTATCATTCATATTGCAGTTGTAGATATAAAGATAGACAGACATCCTGCACTGATGTTGCCACATTTTTTGTAAGTTCCTGCTCCTTAACTGTTGCCATCGGATGATGAATAATCTCATTACTTCTATTAATTACTCACTTAATATTAATCACTTACTTTAAGCCGCCAACAACAACAACAACAACATCAAAAAAACTTTGCTCGCAAATTATGCACTGAAACCTCAGTTCAGTATTCAAATAATCTGTTGACATGAAGATGTTGTCAATCAATCTACCGCGGCTTATGTATTTTTAAAATACTGTCAGAATGCAACAGCTTACCGCTCCACACTACACCAAGTCAGACCTTTTCTTTTTCAATGCTTCAAGTTTCAAATCAAAAACGTGACAACCTTTCACATGCATTTAGAATGAACAGAGCCTGCCACAATGTATTTTTTTTCCTTCACAAACACAAGCGGGAGAGAAGAAAAAAATACTGCCTTAGAAATGTCTTGCTTGTTTTTCAGGTAGAAGCCATGGCTTCTGGCTTGGCTAAAGTCTGCCACCCTTCATTTGCTTTGGCTGAGCTGAAATGGCTTTTCTTTGGGGGATAGATAAATCACCACACATCTCCAGGTGTGCACAGCAACAGAGCAACAGTCGCCATTTGGATCGGCGCTATAGAGAAGTTAAGACATGCGGAGAGCTCTGCCATCAGCGCGACAGTGTTTGTGACAGCTCGTCTCAACAGTTCTTCATTATGCGAAAGCTGTGTTCCTGATCAAAAGTAAAACACATGACATGACTGACTGCGATCAATACAAATAAATAAATAAATAAAAATACTCCAGATGTGCTTGATGCTTTTTACCACCTGATTTCACCTTTCTGTTGACTTCTGAATTGTGCCAATACAAACGTTGCTATGGAAATGTATTCAATCCCCTTCCTTTTATGTTCATACAGTCAAGGTGATGGCTTGTATTTAATTAGCTTTTAGATTAATTCAAGCCAAATTGATCATGTCTGCCGAATTCTACAGAATCACATGCGAGAGAAGAATATAACAGAGAAAAGTAAAGTTTATTTGAACGGCTAAATGAGGAGAGAGGGAGGGGGAAATGCAGCACTCTGGGTTGACAGATGGTACGACACATTTAATTCTCAAGTGGAGGGACTTCAAGTGGAAAAAAGGACTAAGAAATGAGGTCCAGATATTCTCTTGTGTCTGTGAGACATGAGTCGAACACAGTTCACGGATCGGAAAGTCAAAAGTCAACACTTGCAGCATCCATTTTGTTATGCTTGATTTGTGCAATTTAGATCCTTATTGCACTCACTGTGACAATATTGGCAATAAAATTAATAACTAATGACTCTACAGTAAAGTAATCAGGAACACATTAGTGTAACTTGTCATGATTGTTTGGCTTGTTTATTATAAACAGTTGATGACAGTGATGAGGTTTCAGTGGGAGTCACAATATTCCTTATTAACTGCTTTTATTATCCTCAAGCAACTGTTTAGATACAGTCTTTGTTTCTACTGGGAAATTAAGGGTTATATGTTTTCACCTAAACCATATGTTTGTTTTATTTCATGTATTCTAACTAACAAAGACTAAACAAATGATGTATGGTCATAATAATTTTATGGCCATAAATAATAGAAACGTGTTGCACTCTTTGAAAAAAAAAAATCATTCTAGTTTGTTTTTGATTTTGGTGATGTTGGCATAGAGCAGGGATCAACAATCTCGGTCCTGGAGGTCCGGTGTCCTGCAGGGTTTAGCTCCAACTTGCCTCAAAACACCTGCCTGGATGTTTCAAGTATACCTAGTGAGAGCTTGACTAGCTTGTTCAGGTGTGTCTGATTAGGGTTGGAGCTAAAATCTGCAGGACACCGGACCTCCAGGAACAAGTTTGGTGACCCCTGGCATAGAAGAACCCGTAACCTTTAGTTTAGTTTAGCTACCCTTAAAAAAGTACCTTTATTATAGCATACAAACCTTTTGTCTAATAGAAATGTGTATGTATGTTAAAGTTACTTCATAGAACAATCAATGCCAATTAAAGGGATTGTTCATCCAAAAGACCCAAATTCTCCATTTAATCACTATTCATTTGCGCAAAACCTGTTTAAGTTTCTTTCTTCTATTGAATACAAAAAAAGATATTTATAAAAATGCTGGTTGCTGGAACCCATTAACTTCCATAGTATTTTCAAGCCTACTATGGAGGTTGATGGGTGCCAGCAAGCAGCATTCTTCAAAATATCTTATATTGTGCTCAACAGAATAAAGGAACTCAATAGGTTTTCAAAAATCACATGAGAATGAATCATTCTGTGTGGAGTTTGCATGTTTTCCTTGTGTTCGCGTGGGTTTCCTCTGGGTGCTCTGGTTTCCCCCACAAGTCCAAAGACGTGGTATAGGTGAACTGGGTGAACTAAATTGGCTGTAGTGTATGTGTGTGAATGAGTGTGTGTGGATGTTTTCCAGTGATGGGGTGCAGCTGGAGGGGCATCTGCTGAGTAAAACATATGTTGGATTAGTTGGTGGTTTATTCTCCTGTGGCAACCCCAGATTAATAAAGAGAGTGAGCCGAAAAGAAAATGATTGAATGATTGAATGAATGAATGAATGAATGAATGAATGAATGGATATTTGAATACATTTTTTGGGGGTGAACTATCCATTTAAGATCATGTGTATAGAATTTCAAAGTCTTCAAAGTCTTAAGATTTAAACCATTTAACATAATTAATACTTTCATTTTCAGATAATCCTTTCCTCAAGATGATTTATTTGCATTAACTATTTATTTTATGTAGTAATTCAAAACAGTTGCAACACCCTTGCAACTTCTTTGAATATTTTAGCTATACATAACATAATCTAAAATAAAAACACATTTAGAATGTTAATATCAGCTCTATAATATTGCTGCTATATGTAATATTCAAAATCCAATATTATTAGTGATACTGGTAGCAACTTTTTTGCATGTGTTTACACTCATGCATAATGATGATCCTTCGTTTTTTAAAAAGTTCAAAACACCTTTGCAACAAAAATACCGATAACGAGCATCCAGTTGTGATGTATATGTAAATATGTGCCGTGTGCTGTCTTCTCAATAAAATAAACATAAGACGATTGACAGAACAGAGAAAACGGTAAGGAGGGAAGCAGCCAAGGAATTTTGCGCACAAACTCTTCAATACACTGCCTTCATGTTGATACAGTAGATATGTAATATATATTTCATAACATGTATTTTAGACTATACTTAAATGGATCTGGCTACATAAAAGTCTAGTTTGAATAATTAACAAATCAAATGTATTAATAAAGCAAAATAAAAATAGTAGTTGACCATTGAACTCAACAAATCATGCTAAAGACATAAAAATAGATATAAATGAGCTAAGCGGAGAACAACATTAATGAAATCACAATTTCTTAGATTTTATGGACAGTTGGGAGGTTTAGTTTTTAGCTTAGTTTTAAATTCAGATTCTAAAGAGACTATAAGCAGAGGGAGACTGGAAGACTATTTCATAATTTAGGCCTGGCATTCGAAAACACGATCACCTCTCAACTTCAGTCTAGATCTTGGGATCATAAAAATTCTTTGCAATCTCGACGGTCTAACGGTTGTACTGTATTTGGGTTTAAAAGACCACAGAGATACACAGATTGATTTCACTCAGAGCTTTAAAAACAAACAAAATCCTTTTAAACTGGATTCTGAACGCAATTGGCAACCAATGAAGAGATTAACAGGGGTGAGATATGATCTAATTAACAGTTTATCTATGCATCATGCATTGACATAGTATAGAACAGCTCTTTCAGCATTATCAGCACACGTACCAATCCTTCGCATAAAAATAATCCTACAGGCTCTCATAGACAGCAAAATCAATTTACTTTTTAACTTGTACAAAAAAAAAACTTTTGGTAGATGCTGTCCACATAATGCAATAAAAATATATAATAAATGCACTTACAATTAGTTTCTTTGTTAAAATGAGGTTATGCTCCATATTTACAGTACAATACTCTTTCAGTTATAGTAATAATGTGTCAGTCTATCCATCAATTTGTTTATTATTCTATTTATCATCCATCTATACATGCAAGCAGAACAGATAAATAAATGGAATACAGTTTATAAACACAAAAACCCAATAGGGCATTCTACACATGAATGTCTCTTTATTAAAAATAGGTTTATTCATGCGACAAACTCCTCTTTAAGGATCTTTATAGACCGACGGACAGAATGACATTGTTTTGTACGGAGGTTCTGGAGTCAAGCGTCAAAGGACACGCGCACAGGCCACTGTCTTCGGCCACACAAAACGTCCCCTGCTGCGTCTGGTACCACGCGAAAGCGATAACGGAGGAGGCAGAGGCTACTTTACCCCGACTCCCGCAGCAGGGACAACGATTGCCTGTTTACCCCCCAATGTACATAACTTAACGGAATATCCATTAGAGAGACAATGATGTTACTGTAAGTGCATGTGGGCGTCCGAGTCAGGAGTGTATGTGTGTGCGTGCGTGCGTGTGTGTGTGTGACTGAGTCAGAGAGGATGGGGGAATGAGAAGGCAGAGATGTTCGAGACGGGAGACTGACTGAAAGAGAGGGAATGGAAAATTCTGTCGAACTTAAATTTGATTTGTTGATGAACTACTTCTCTAAATAGGCCACCAAAGCTGATTGCATAGACCAGACTGCATGCTGATTGCATTAGCAGACAGATCGCATCTCACCACGGATTCCCAAAACAACTCCGGCAGAAAAAAATAGCAGTGAAAACAGCAGTCAGATTAAATCATAATATTTACACTCCAATAAAATTAAGGACGTGCACTTAAAACTATCTCTGGGTAAACAAACGCTGAATGTCGTAATAAATTGCATATTTGAAGCACATGGTTGATTGCATAAATTAAACACCTCAATGTTCGCAAAGAAGCTCCAAAAAGCGCCTAACATGAAAAAGCACGCAACATGAAACTCTATGCACACACTTCACATGATGTAAAAAAAATATCGTTGACTTACTTCAAGACAGCACTGTCTCCCTGTCTGACAGTGATGTTGTCCTTTAAATAAGAGTCTCCGCTTCTCGCTGGCACTCCTGCGGGCACAAGGAACAGCAGTCTTAGAGCCACAACAACCAGGCATTTCCACTGCAGCTCAAAATAACCAGTTATGCCCATTTTGTTCCGTGAGGAAACTCAGAAACTTCCGTCTGCAAAGAACAACCGTGTAACTGAAGGAGCGTATATGTGATTCCACTCGGAACGCAGCGTTCACTTCGTATTCCGTCCTTTCAATATCTCCAAAACTATTAGTTTTACTCAATGTTGCTGACAGAAAATCCGCTTAAAATGCTCGAGAATATTCCTTGAAAGTTTTCGTTTTGAAACGTGTGTTCGGTCGTTTATCAGACACACTGAGGTGCTGTAGCGAGTCTTCAGAGGCAGCACATATGTTGCTCGCGCGCTCAGAGAGATGCGCGCGCTCTTAAAGATGCTTCAGCCTCGTTCTGAGCCTCGTCGTTTTCAGTACTCTTTAATAAGACCCGCACAAATTGATCGCGGCTGCCAGAGGATGTTCAGTGCTGTAACGAGCAGGCTGCGTGCGGGGAAGAGGCAATAATACTCCTGGAAACAGAGAGAACGCGGTCGGTGGTGCTCTCGCGCTCGGATAGGTGAGGAAACTGACTCCCCATCAGTTCCCGTGTCTCCCTAACTAGAGCTGAACTCGGGGTGAACGCATGCGGAGAAGACAGGCACTGCAAGCGCTCAGGTCAACACGGAGAATGAGGAAAATATTTACTCCAAACTAATTCAAATATATTCCACCTTTATGACGGACAACTGAGCGTTATGTTCTTTTCTTTTCTTTTCTTTTCTTTTCTTTTCTTTTCTTTTCTTTTCTTTTCTATCTTGTCAATGAATCTATCCATCTATCCATCCGTCTGTCTGTCTGTAAAAATGCTGGTTCCAAACAATTCCTTTATGTTGTCCCAACACAAATCAATTAAATTAACTGAGTTGTTTTTACAAATTTAAATTGAACTTTTGAAATTGAAACATTAAATTGAATTTGAATTGAACTCAAAAGAATTAAGTTGTCCCCCCAAAACTCAAACATTGTGTTGATTCAGCTCATTTTAAAGTAGTTTCAACAAGCAGCAAAATATATATTTCAGTCTGTCTGTCTGTCTGTCTGTCTGTCTGTCTGTCTGTCTATCTATCTATCTATCTATCTATCTATAACACCAATATGAATGACAAAAAATGACTTTTGTTTTAGTTTTCCCAAAAATTTAAATGTGCTGTAATCCCAAATTGTCATATACTCAAGAAATATAGTTGCTATTTGGATGCAATTTGCTGCACCTAATTGTTTTATGTTCAATCAACTTAAAATCGTTAAAAAACAACAACAACATTAAGTTAACTTTTTTACAAGACTGATGTTTTACTACAGTAAAACATTAACAAAGAATTTCAGCAGAAAGTGTCGTCATTTGTCATTCATAAGTTAACGCTACCATCCTTTGTAGTAGAAAATGTATACGAGTGGGGTGGGCTGAGAGACATGGGAACGGAGTGAGGCCAGTCATGTGAGTAACAATGAGGGTAATACTTTATTTTGATTGTCCATTTGAGTATTAGTAAACTGTCTGCTAAATATCTGTTGACACTGCTCCTTCAACAGACATTCAACTGACTATAAGAAACTTCGCAAGTTAAACTAACCCTAACCCCAACCTAATAGTCTACTTATAATCTAATGAGAATTAGTTGGCATGTAGATGCAATGTAAATTAATTCAACTAATGGACCATCAAAATAAAGTGTGACCAAGACGAGCAGTGCGAGTCATCAAGTGGAGTCCTCAGCGCGAGTCTTCGAATGGAGTCCTCGAGCGGAGTCTTCCACAGGAGCTCTGGATAATAAAAGGGCGAGAGATAGTATGGCAGTAGTCTCAGTGAGGAACTTTCGGCTCTTTGTTTTGTTTATTTTTCAATGTTAAAATTATTTAAAAGTTTGTCGGTTCTCTGCCTCTACCTTCCTGGTGACCAGGGGGCCATCAACATCATTACATATACATAGGGCCAGACGGAATCTGCGGACATTTTTTGCTATTTCTGCGGAGTATTTTATTAAAATTCTGCAGATTTATGCGGAATTATTTTAGGAACATCATAACAAAAAAATTAATATATAAAATAAAAAGTAAAACATTTTTTACTTTTATTTAATGTTTACAATGTGAATCTAATTAGATCCACTTTATTTGGTAAACAAAGCAAGTCTCTCGTATAAAATATCTACTAAAAGACAGAACATATTACTTTACAAACTGTATTGTAAATAAATCATATGAATATTTTCATATTAATCAATATTTTTACTGAAATTAATTCGAAAACTGTATAAATATAAATTTACACACATTTACACCAGTAAATAAACAGAATCAATGATGGGCTAAAAATCTGCGGAAATCTGCGCGCGCAGATTCCATGTGGCCCTACATATACAATAATATCTTGCTTAGATTTTTAGTTCTTGATGAATACAATGATTAATTACTACATGATATTCAAGTTTTTCATAAAGATAGATAATTTTCTCAAGAAGACTGGTCGAGCTGAAGTTCCCATTCCTGGTAAAGGTCAAACATGACTAGAAAGGTTAAAACAGCAGCAGAATTCCAGAGAAGAATTCCTGAAAACGGACAACTGCCTAGTTAGACCCATTTTGCTGGGTAGGGAAATCTTTCACTTAAGTGCATTTAAGCTGTCTTTATTGTCTATCAATAAAGAGATTGTGTTGCCAAGAACTCACAGTATTGTCAGCAGCTATAGGTAAGCATGTATTTCACCTACACACAAACATAGTATGTATTTTTCACAAGCAAAAATAATTATAATAGGTTTACCTACAGTATACCGAGGTCTTGCAAAGCTAAACAGTCAGCCTATGCTTGCACAGACAGATCGTTTCACCTAATAAACATCAGTGTATATACTCAGGAGTCACATGCACACATTTTGTTTTGCCTTTCTGATTCAACATTTGCTGTCAGCCATTGACTTACATTGTATGAATCACCAAAAATCACAGTTTCAACAAAAATCTTCATTCATCAAAAAAGTCAAATGCATCTTGGATGGCCAGTAAATTAAGAGTGCATTTTCATTTTGTGTGAACTGTCCCTTTAAGCAGCATTTCCTTAGATTAAATCATTTTTAGCAGATTAGCACTCCATACAATTTTAATCAAAGATTGCAATCATATTTTAATCCTCAACTATGCAATTAAACCTGTGGAAAACACATTTTCCACCAACATTCATTCATTAAAGTGATCACATTTAGCCTTATTTGCATATTCCCATAACACTTCATTCACAAGAGATTACAGTGGACGGTATCCAAATATGCTACGTGATATGGAGTTTATCCTGGATTATCATTCTCGTGTTCATACGGTGTTAAAACATCCTGAAATATTCACCAATCACATAAAGAAAGAATTGGGAAGGAGTTAAGGAGATGGTTGCATTAAGATGATGATGAACACGTGGACGTACGGCATGAGATAACATTTAATTAAAGAAATTATAAATAAATTTATCTTCCTCTTGTGCTACCTGCTACTCGAGGAGTTGATTTGATTCAACTGCTTTTTAATTAAAAACTCGCCTGACCTCAGCAAATTGCAGATCCGTTTAGCTAATTAGTAGTGTGAATGCAGGCCTCATTGAAACTGATACCCTTGATTTGATCATTCTGGAAGAAGGGGAACACAACATAAGTCTACTGATCCTTAACAACTAAACTGACTGATTTAGCAAACAAGTCGAAAATCCAGAAATTTGACCATTCGCATTGTAGAAACAGCAAGCCAATTATCATTATTTGTTTTAATGTATTTTCTGCATTTCTGTGTTTACAGAAGAAGCTCAGTTGTCTTCAATCCTATTGGTCAACAGCTATCTTTCTATACACTTACTGTATTTTTAAGCACATTTTAGAATACTGCATTAAAAACGCTGAATGGAAAGAAATGGAAATGCTCATAAATTTTGAAGATTTGAATTAAAAAAAAAATTGCACAAATGAGCATAGCTTTTTATCTGATATGATAAAACATGTAAATTAACTAACATGGAGACACATTTCATCACCTTGGAATTACAAGGTTCTATCTGCGTTCTGAATGATTTTGAGATAAGATTTTGCATTTCTTAGCAAACAGTACGAGTGTAACATTTGTTTTTTTTAGTCTTAAAATGTAAACAACTTGTAAACATCCCATAATGTAAATACGTTATCAATTAATATGAGTTTGTCAATAACTCAATTTTGACAAAAATGTCAGATAGAACCTTATAATTCTAAGGTGACAATTTACTGAATAAATTACAGTATGCACATCAAAAAAAAGTAATGCAATTTTGTTTTAACAAATCATGTGATGATCCTGTCAGCCGATTGGAAAGTTATCCCTCGATTGAATGGGCAGTGATTATCAGCTGATCCATATGGGCCAGAAGGGGCCTTCTGCACCTACAGGTAGGCTCAGAAGGCTGTTATCATTCATCCACATGGTTATTCAGCTATAGATCACATACAGCTGGGGCTGGAGGTTAACGAAAATTATTTATATAATATGTTAAATTTCCCTTAATTGTTTTTTATTACCATTTACCCCTACCCAAACCCTAAACCCAACCATCACAGTAACGTAAAAACAGATCTGCAACTGGAGTCTTCTCTTTTAGTATAGCTGATTAACCATTTGGATGGATGATAGCAGCCTTTTGAGCCTACCAGTTGGCGCAGAAGGCCCCTACTGGCCCATATCTATCAGCTGATAACCACTGATAACACCCATTCAATCGAATGACAACATTCTAAGCGGGCTGCCACATTGCACAATATCTGAAATGTCATACTAAAATCCATAAACCTAGTCTGTCACCAAAGAGGTTTGGTATTATTACCTCCAGAATGCATATTTAATAAAAAAAGCAATTTATTATTTCAGATAAAAGGCTTATAGTGCCGCCTTCTACCCCAGCAACTTTCATTTTTTCTTTGATATTTGCCACCAGTTTATCAAGAAGTGCGATCAGTTTTATGTGATATTCCAGTTTTGCTCTTAAGTCTAATTTGCATCTTTGGATGGAAACTAGAAGTGCAATGGTACAGATTACTCACAAATTTGCAATAAAAAGATAGGAATTTCTAAAAAGCCCCATTATAGTTTTTTGAAAACTATGCTTGCAGTGTGTAACACAGCGCTAAGTGATTGACAAACATCCAGCTGAGATTTAAATCTGAAAGTACAGACCGTTCAAAACTATTGATTCTTCAACAAAATAGTCGACTCAAAGTCAAATAAATGAATCGTGTTGGGTTTGGATCTCTTGCCTGAACGCATCGACGTCGATACAGTACATCACCAAATATGAAGTGCCGGATTCAGTAAAACGTGTACGCGCCTTTTCCTTCCGACACAAGCGGAGCTCAAGGAAACACAGGACTGATCATGACACGAAGATGACCATCACTGACAGATAGAGATTCGGCTGTGGGAATAAAGGGTTAAAGTTCATTTTCACAACAATACCACAGTACAGCGAACCATGTGCTGTGTTTGTTCCTGTCATTTTTTCAGATTTTCGATACAATAACCTACGCTGCACACTCAAAAAAATCAACCAGGCATGTATTGGATTTACAAAATAAAACTTTGTCAGATTGAAAAGAACAAATCAAGTTTACGTATGTTAAATGATTAATTCATGTTATTTGAAACTGAATCAAGAAATAATCAAATGAATTTGATCAGAACATGTTGATTCAATAAGACTGAGACGCTTCAAATCGACTACTCTCACTCTGGAGAGTCACTTCGCGTATATCAGTAGGTGGCGGTAGTGCGTTTGGATGTCATCATACGGAAAAAGCAAGAAGAAGAATCACCGCGTTATTGGCAATGTTATGTTTTTGGCTACATGTTTCCTATACATTTGATACTTTTACATTTTGAATAGGAGTACCAAAGTGAAGAAAGCTGTTTAAACTCAATTTGTGAACCAAATAATGTTTACGTCCTACAGGTATTGCTTGGGGATCTGTTTTCTTAAGAGCCAAGATTATTTTGTTGGCTAAATGTTTCTTATACATTTTATGTTACATATTACAATTTTGGATATTATATAACATCTTGTATCAGAATATTAAAGTGAAGAAATTTGTTTAAACGTGAATGGAATAGAATAACACAATACAAACATTTTGAGTCAATTAGTTGCAAAGAAGTTAGACTGACATATTGAAACCATGTTTTATCTACAAATGTGCATTGTGTTCATACAACACGTTCAAAGCAGTTCAGGTTTACTTGATTGGATTAGATGCATAAAAGGTGCCACGATTAAATCATGTTCATTCAACAATTTTTTTTTTTGAGTGCAGAGTGGGATTTGGTAATAAAGGAAGGAGCAGCAGAGACTATGTATGGGGCTTTGTCAGTAACTGTTACAGTTCATATGGACCAGTTTCTTCTTCCTCTGGATCATAACATGCAAGTATGATTAAAAATATTGCCTTGTTCTCTGTAGTTTGTGTTGTAACTTGTAATTGCTTCGACGGCTTGTAATCACGTATCTATTATAGATCAGTGCTTGTACTGTATCTCTTAGGTTAAATCTTTATAAGGCTATTCACATATTGCATCCAAAACCATGTTGAAACGCAACGCACGCTTCTTCCTTTACCAATTTAAATGCATTTCTGAACTCGTGTGTATGTATTTGTCGTGGCTATAGCAACCATCAACTGTTCCTCACGTGTGGCGTGGTCAATTTTCAAAATAGATCAACTTTTGCCACTGTGTGTCTTGCAAAATAATGAATATTATAAGATAACGAAAGTGTTTTTTGGCCATGTATGCATCAGCATGTTGTTGGAGACCCTCAAAACCAAAACAAGACCTTTTATAACGCATAATGCAAATTTAAATGTAAATGTAAAACAGAAAAGAGAGAAAAAAAGAAAAGAAAAAAAAACACACACACACACAATTTACATATGCATATTGAATTGTGACATCCCTACCAAAAACATAACTAATGTAAGCAGATTAAAGAGTTTCTCATTTCACTGTTTTTGCCCTCAATTAGTCATGATGAGTTTGCAACTGCTAAATGTTATGACTGTAGTTATAGATAGCATTTCAATTCAGGTCGTTGACGATCTTGCACCATGCTGTGCATACAGTAGTTAGTGCTAAAAAAAGGTCAGCAGGTAAATGGCTGCACATCAAGATGCACAAATGTGAGTATTTTTACACACAGAGCAGTTCATTTCGCTCAACGAACACCACTAACACAAACAGACATAAAGATCACCGTGAAGAAATGCAAGCAGAAAGAACCCACATAAAAAAACAAATACATGTGAATGTACTGTCGTCTTGCAGAGACAGATAAGGCATGAAACGGGTCATGTAGGCTGTTGTGATATAACTACAGTCACTTTTGATAATCTCCTGTCTGCCTCGGCCTGCAGTTCTGTTAGTTGCAGAGGCCGCAATTATGTAGAATTACCTATCCATCTCTGTTTATCCAAATCTCCATCTGCCAATCCAAATTACTGACAGTTTCCATGCCAAACTGACCACAAACTCTTTAAAGCAATGCAACACCATTTGATCTAGAAAAGTGTGCATTAATGGTGAATATACAGTCGCAGGTGTGTCCATGGTCATTTTAGACTTTACTTTCAAATGTGGTGCTGGTATTCATATTTTAGGGTCATAATTATTCACTACATGTTGTTTTCTTATGGCTTCTGTTTACATTGTCTGGTAATGTAATACGTTATGTTTATATAGCGCATTTATCGCATATGACCATACACCCTAAGCACTTTACAATCATTAACACACCAGCTAATGGTGGAGTGCAGAGACAGTTATAGAGCCAATTTGGTGGATGGGGATGATTGGGAGGCCATGATGAGTAAGGGCCGATGGAGGAAATTTATTGACTACTTGAAAACAAACCTAATAGATCACTCAGATCATTAGGGTCATATAAACTAGAAATTCCAAGAGTTCAGTCAAAACAGGGTGAATCGGCTTTCAACTACTACACCCCTCGCTGCTGGAATCAGCTTCTAGAAAAGATCAGATGTGCTCCAACATTAGGCACATTCAAATCAAGAATCATCTGTTTAGCTGTGCCTTTACTGAATGAGCACTGTGCTACGTTCGACAGATCACACTGTGTCTTTCTTTTCTTTTCTTTTTCATTCTTTTTTAACTTGTTTTAACACATTAATCTGTTTTTATCAGTTTTTTATTGTTTGTTTTTACTTTCTTATACTTTAAATTTTATTTCTGTTTATGTAAAGCTGAATTGCCACTGTGTATGAAATGTGCTATATAAATAAACTTGCCTTGCCTTACTCTTTACGAGCAATGCCATAGGATTTTTTTTAATGACCACAGAGAGCCAGCAAGTTGGTTGTATCATCTGAAAGACAGCACTCACTGACAGTATTCTACGCTTCACTATACTGGGGCATTAGGTCTCGCACCTCCTGCTGGCCTCACTAACAACACTTCCAACAACCTAAGTTTCCCATGTGGACTCCCATCCAGGTACTGACCAGGCTCAGCCCTGCTGACCATCAATCTTGCCACTGTGTCTCACTAAGCCCAAGTAGAATTAATCCAACTACAGTGAGAAAGAAAGTGCAGTAAAAAAACAAAAAGTGAAAACAAAAGAGAATAAAAGAGACAAACTGTGAAGTACAGAGACTTCAATGTTAGATTATTGTACTGTAAAACACCCAAACAATCGTATATTTATTTGCTTGCATAGAGTTTTGGATAAAAGAACCATTTAAAATTGTGTTTTATAGTCATTTTGCATTATAGCCTTAAATATGACTCACATTTTTTAGAATTAACACTATGGATTATTCATTTTATAAAATTTGCATGTGGTTTCTAGTTATAACTTGTAGAACTAATATATACTTCTACACGTAGTAATTAGTAGTAGTATTAGTAGTATTATTAGTAGTAGTAGTAGTAGTAATTAGTAGTAATGCTGCACCTGCTTCGAATGGGCATTATCAGTGGTTATTTGCTGATAGATATGATAGATATGGCCAGTAGGGGACTTCTGCACCAACCCAGTAGGCTCAGAAGGCTGTTATCCATTCACATGGTTAATCAGCTATACTAATAGAGAAGACTTCAGATCCAGATCCGTTTTAACATTACTGTGACGGTTGGGTAGGGGTAGACGTTAATGAAATACAATTAAGGGAATTTTTATATATATAATATAAATAATTATCGTTAAGCCATATGCGATCTTTAGCTGATCAACTCTGCAGATAGATGATAACAGCCCCTACTGGCCCATATAGTTGATAACCACTGATAACTCCTATTCAATCAAGTGATAACATTCAAATAATTTAACTTGAGGTGAACTTGACGTCTAAAGGTGTAGAAATTATTTTCATTTAAATTATTTACAATTCCTTAGAAACAAATGGAATTACAGTATTCAATCTCAAAATGCAGCCATTTTACATTATAATATGAAAATTGGAGTATGTAATCTTTATAATTCAGAGTCAGAGCTATGCAATTTATATCTACATATCTTTATAACTTGCAGTTTATAGTCCAACCATTTCTTTAATGGCAATTAGATTGTTAAAGATACTGCAAGTTACCACCAATCATGACTCAAAAGTCCATGTTAATTCATAGCATTAACCCAGCTGTGTGAGAATGGAGCTATTTTAAAAACTATTAATGTGATATGGCACCTTTAGTGTAAATGCAATCTGGCATATCACATCTCATTATTTCTTCATTTCTTATCAAACAGCAAGATACTTACATATGTGCACTGCAAATGTCCACATTTAACCTCAAGGTCAAAAGCAATTTGGGCCGGAAAACTAGGACATTAGCATATCATTTCAACGACTAAATCTCAGGCAACTGCAGACTTTGCGATCCTACAGGAGTCAGTAACTGTGTTGGAGAAAGTTGCCACTGTCTTCAAAGTAAATGCATTTTACTTTAGCTTTTCAATCAGAAATGTTACTCCGGTTGAGCCATTCCTGCTAGATAACATTAATTCAGCTAGATGCATTGGAACGAGAGCTAAAATCACTTCAGTTTGGGGGAGAAGCTATGTTGAAAATGTCAATTATCATTCCGCATGGTTATGCAAATGACGCCGAGGGAGATGACGAGTTAATACATCTGGAATTGCTGGAAATATCTGACGCTCAATCTCCGGTTGGCATTTAGAGTCACTCAAAACTATTCATGCACGCTCGTTTTTCGTACCATCACCTGATGTTCGATGTCTGCAGTGTCTAAACTATCAATTTGTTAGATAGAGACTCAATGAAACTGACTTCAGCTCAACATTTTGTCTGTATTACAAGTGTGCATATCCTGTAATTACTGGTATCTGTGGGGGGAAAAATACTCTTTAATTAAGAACTTGACGTTGTTGCCGATAGACTTAATAAATTAGGGTAGTGTCACAATAAGCAAAACATCTGTAAATGATAAGAAAAACACTTTTGCACTTCATTGTTAATCTATGCGTGTTATTACACAACCACAGTCCGTGGAACAAAACAAGAGCTTTTATTTATGTACAAGTCAATAAATCAATAAACTAACATGTTACTGATTTGTTAGCTATGACACCACATAAATAGAAACCATCATAAACATTATAATCCACGTGGTGGGTGGGTGGGTGGGTGGGAGGGTTTATGGATGGGGGAAAAATGAATGGAATGACAAGTGGATGGATGGATAGATGAAAAATAAACAGATGGATGGATAATAAAAAGTAACATTAAATGCCAGGTTGGAAAAAAATGAAAAAAATGGTTGAGAAAAAAATAGATGGATGGGTGAAAAAAAGTAATATAAAAAAGGCAAATGGATGGATGGATAATAAAATTAATATAAAATGACAATGGAAGGATCAAAAACAGATGGATGGATGATAAAGTTATATTAAATGGCAAATGGATGAACAGATGGATCAAAAACGGATAGATGGATGATAAAAAGTAATATTAAATCCCAAATGGATGGATGGATGGATGGAAGGGGGAAAAATTAATGGAATGACAAGTGGATGGATAGATGGATGGATGAGAAACAAACAGATGGATGGATAAAGTAACATTAAATGCCAGGTTGGAAAGAATGAAAAGAATGGATGAGAAAAAAAATAGATGGATAGATGATAAAAAGTTATATAAAAAGGCAAATGGATGGATGGGTTATAAAATTAATATAAAATGACAAATACAGTAGACAGACAGAAGTATCAAAAACAGATGGATGGATGATAAAAAGTAATATAAACTGGCGGATGGATGGATGTATGGATGGATGGACGGATGGATGGATGGATGGATGAATTGATGGATATATGGATGATAAAAAGTCATATTAAATAGCAAATGGATAGACCGATGGATAAAACGGATGGATGGATGATAAAAAGTCATAATAAATGCCAAACGGTTGGATAGATCAGAAACAGATGGATGGATGATAAAAAGCAATATTAAAATGACAAATGGATGGATGGATCAAAAACGGATGGATTGATGATAAAAATTAATATTACATAGCAAATGCACAGATGGATGGATGATAAAAAGTAATATTAAATAGCAAAAGGATGGACAGATGGATCAAAAACGAATGGATGGATAATAAAAAAGTTGTATTAAATGGCAAATGGGTGGATAGATGGATCAAAAATGGATGGATGGATGATAAAAAGTAATATTAAATGGCAAATGGATGG
>CAIGQQ010032849.1:41175-58735 GCA_903798035.1 Danio albolineatus
TGAATAGATCAATTAAATCAGTGAGTTGTTTACAGCATACTCACTCTAAAAGAATCACTTGATTAGGTGAGTTGTTTAGTGTAAACTCACCCTGAATTAATCATTTGCATTGGTGAGCTGTTGAGTGGAGACTCACTCTGAACTAATCATTTGAATCAGTAAGTTTTTTACTGGAGACTCACTCTGAATTAATTATTTGAATCAGTGAGCTGTTGACTATAGACTCTCTCTGAACGAATCATTTGAATCAGTGAGTTGTTGATTGGAGACTCACTCTGAACAAATAAATTGAATCAGTGAGTTGTTGACTGGAGACTCACTCTGGATGAATAATTTGAATCTTTGAGTTGATTACTGGAGACTCACTCTTAACAGATAATTTGAAAGAGTGAATTGTTTACTGGAGCCTTGCTCTGAACGGATCATTTGAATCTGTGAGTTGTTAATTTGAGACTCACTCTGAACGAATAATTTGAATCAGTGAGTTGTTTAATGGAGACTCACTCTTAACAGATAATTTGAACCAGAGTTGTTTACTGCAGTCTTACTCTGAATGAATAATTTAGTTCAGTTAGTTGTTTACTGTAGACTTACTCTGAACAGATCATTTGAACCATTGAGATGTTTACTGGAGACTTACTCTGAAAAGATCATTTGAACCATTAAGTTGTTTCCTGAAAACTCACTCTTAACAGATTATTTGTATAGGTTATTATTATTATTTTTTTTACTAGAGACTTACTCTGAATGAATCAATTGAACCAGTGAGTTGTTTACTAAAGACTCACTCTGAATGAATCATTTGAATCAGCGAGTTGTTTACTGCAGACTTACTCTGAATAAATAAATTGAATCAGTGAGTTGATTACTGGAGACTCATTCTGAATGAATAATTTGAATCAGTGAGTTGTAGATTGAAGACTCAGTCTGAACAAATAATTTGTATCAGTGAGTTGTTGACTGGAGACTCTTTCTGAACAGATCATTTGAGTCAGTTAGTTGTTTACTGGAAACAGACTCTTAATGGATCATTTGAATCAGCGAGTTACTTACTGGAGACTCAATCTGAACTTATCATTTGAGACAGTGAGTTGTTTACTGGAGACTCACTCTGAATGAATAATCAGTGTGTTGTTGATTAAAGACTCACTGAACTAATAATTTGAATCAGTGAGTTGTTGACTGGAGATTTACTTTGAATGAATCATTTGAATCAGTGAGTTGTTTGCTAGAGACTCACTCTCAGTGAATAATTTGAATCAGTAAGTTATTGATTGAAGACTAACTGAACTATTAATTTGAATCAGTCAGTTGTTGACTGGAGACTCACTCTGAATGAATCATTTGAATCAGTGAGTTGTTTACTGGGGGCTCACTCTCAATGAATAACTTGAATCAGTGTGTTGTTGATTGAAGAATCACCAAACTAATAATTTGAATCAGTGAGTTGTTGACTGGAGAGTCACTCGGAATGAATCATTTGAATGGGTGAATTGTTTACTAGAGATTTACTCTGAATGAATCATTTGAATCAGTGAGTTGTTTGCTGGAGACTCACTCTCAGTGAATAATTTGAATCAGTGTGTTGTTGACTGGAGAGTCACTCTGAATGAATCATTTGAATAGGTGAATTGTTTACTGGGGATTTACCTCTAAACAGATCATTTGAATCAGTGATTTGTTTACTGTAAACTCACTCTTAATGGGTTATTTACATCAGTGTGTTGTAGGACAGATGTCAGTCCAATTCACAAATGAAAATGTAGTGGTGTAAAAAGTACAACATTTTGTTTTGAAATGTAGTCAAGTAAAAGTAAAAGTTTCAGAAGTAAAGACACTGTGATGAAGTACAGATACTTAAAATATGGGCTTAAATACAATAGTTAGGTAAAATATAAATTTTACTATCCACCACTGGTGGCCACCCACACTTAATGTATGTTATATGCATAAAAACGTTCAATAAAATATTGTTCACATTCACTTAGAAATGGATAAAAATGATTCATGTTTTCAGCTTTACATCCACAATGACACTTGTTTCTGTCCTGGAAAAGTAGCTTTTTAAGATGTTCTCATACAGTAAATGCATTCGTTTCAAAACCGATATTTGAAATGATGACTCATGTTTAGTCAAGTGATGCATATTGTACCTACAAATAAACATCTAAACATTCATCTAAATATCTAAAAAAAATACTGCTATATATTTGAGCCAGAAGAACAGAATGATGACTTTAATAGTTTTTTTTTCCTGCATCAACACACTGTTTATTTCATTTTATGCACTGGGACTTTGATGAATTTAGAATTTCTGATTTTTCTGTGTGGATGAAAATCCTGAAGATGGTTTTGAAATGAAAGCACTGTTGACAAATGTATTCAGGATCATTTCAACATACCCTGAATGGATACACAAATAGATTTAATCAATGAGCGGTATGTTATCTGCGGTTAAAGCATAACTTTATTTTGTCTGGTTTCCTAGAATCAGCTCAGTAAAGTCTCTTTGCTTTATGCCTTCATAATAAGACAATCTTAGTATTTTCCAATGTTTCAGGGTGAAAAAAAGTCTTTTGAAAATGCTTGTATCCAGGTTAATTGAAAGGTAGATGCTGGCTAACACAAATTTCTAATCAGCCAATCACATAGCAGCAACTCAATGGTCAAGACTGCAGTTTAAACTGAGCATCAAAATGGGGAAGAAAGGTGATTTAAGTTACTTTGCATGTGACATGGTTGTTGCTGCCAGACGGGCTGGTCTGAGTATTTCAGAAACTGCTGATCTACTGGGATGTTCACGCACAACCATCTCTGGGGTTTGCACAGAATGATTTGGAAAAGAGAAATTATCCAATGAGTGGCAGTTCTGTTGAGGCAAATGCCTTGTTAATGCCAAAGGTCAGAGGAGAAAGGCCAAAATGTTTGGAGCTGATATAAAGGCAACAGTAACTCAAATAACCACTTTGTTACAACCGAGATATTCAGAAGAGCATCTCTGAACGCACAACACATCCAATCTTGAGGCTGCTCTGATTGGTCTCAATTTCTACTGAGACATTTGGATGGTAGGGTCAGAATTTGGCATCAACAACAAGAAAGCATGGATCCATCCTGCCTTGTATCAACGGTTCAGGCTGGTGGTGGTGGTGTAATGGTGTGGGGGATATTTTCTTGTCACCCTTTGGGTCTATTAGTACCAATTGAGCTACCTGAATATTGTTGCTGACCATGTCCATCTCTTTATGACCACAGAGTATTGACCTTATTCTTCAATGCGGAAGTGCACTCGATTTTGTGATTGTTTTAGAACTTCCAATTCATTTGCTATGGGAGAAATGACTAGGAATAATGAACAGCAGAAAATGGTCAAACTACTTGCTCTACAAACAAGTGTACATGACTATACAGACAAAAGAAAATATCAGTTTGCAACATCAAAATGAGCTGTTTTTAATGTCTAAAAATAAATGGAAGTCAATGAGACCGGAAGTCTCGAGACAAAAAGATTACATTGGCTGTGCCCACTCATACGCAGAGAATAAGGTGAATACCCATCTTCTGATGGCTACTTCCAGCAGGATAACGCACCATGTCATAAAGCATGAATCATCTCAGACTGGTTTCTTGAGCCTGATAATGAGTTTACTGTACTCAAATGGCCTCCACAGTCTCCAGATCTCAAACCAAAAGAGCACCTTTTGGATGTGGTTAAATAGAAGATTTGCATCATAGATGTGCAGCCAAGAAATCCACAGCATATGCTATCATGTCAGTGCGGACCAAAATCTCTGAGGAATATTTCCAGTACCTTGTTTAATCTATGCAATGAAGGATTAAGGCAGTTCTGAAGGCAAAAGTGGGTCCAACCTGATACTAGTGAGGTGTACCTAATAAAGTGACAGGAGAGTGTTTATTAAGTCTATTACAGAAAGTTTCTTATCTGTTTTATTACTGAAGCAAGTCTTAACTTGTCCTGGCTTACAAAATTTTATCTTATGTCTAGTTAGAAAATCTTAAATTGTCATCAGGCTCGACAGTCCACCCTCAGGTGTGTTACCAAGCAACCAACACCACGTGAGCTGCTAATGAGTACGCCTAAACAAAATAGATAAACAAATCTGGTGGGAAAAAACATAAGGCATTAGTCACTTGCACTATAACCGGGAATGCTCTGTGACACTTTATTGCTGTCTGTAATGCTGTTTGCAGATCCTGTAATATCATGTTGTGCGGCAGTCTGTAATTATAAGTGTTTTATCATCCAAATGTAACACATTTTTAGGGTCCAACAAGAGTCTTTCTACAATTTATTATCTTTGTTTTGTTTCGTTTTCCCCAGTAATCAATAAATGTAATGTGATTGCTGGACAGCGCATTTCTAAGCATTTTTTTGGCCATTAACTGTCAAATAATTTTAATGCTAGGACAGTTGTTGTCCTGAAGGTTGCCCCGACAATTGTTGCCCAGAAAGTTACCCTGAAGGATACAGTAAATCACCCAAAAATGAAAATTCTGCCATGCTTACCCTTTACTTGTTCCAAATTAGTTTGAGTATTTGTTGTTCTGGTGAACACAGAAGATATATTAAAGAATGTTGGAAACCTGTTACCATTGACTTTCCATACTTTTAGTTTTTTCCTAAAATGGAAGTCAATGGTTACATGTTTCCAACATTCTCCAGTATATCTACTCTTGTGCTTAGCGGAAGAAGAATATTAATAGGCAACACTTTATTTTGATGGTCCATTTGAGTATTAGTTGACTGTCTGCTTAATATATGTTGATACAGACATTCAACAGACATTTAACTGACTATTAGATACTTCACAAGTACATGTCCACTTACACTAACCCTAACCACAACCCTAACCCCAACGTAACAGCCTACTTATAATCTAATAAGAATTAGTTGGCATGTAGATGCAATGTAACTTAAATTCCACAAACGGACCATCAAAATAAAGTGTGACCTTATAATAATAATACAAAAAAAAAAAAAAAAACATACTGGTACGGAACAAGTCAAGGGCGAGTAAACAAAAAACAAAAAAAAAAACAGAAAATTTTGTTATGATTTCTTTTTTTATTTTGGTCAAGTTTCTGTAATAGCACCTCCCTACTGTATCTGTAGTTAATAGTGGTGTAACGAGACCCTTACTCCACGAGAAAAGATTAGGTTCACAAGAACGAGATGAGATTTTTATACTATTTTTAAGAAATCTTCAACGATAAAATATATGAATGGAAAATAGTCTGGGGTTGGGGGGGATCAGGAAATACAAAACTATTTAGGTGCTCTATTAGGAGTGTTATTTTACTTCTGTTAATGAATTCTATGCAGTAAAGAACATGTAATGTAAATGTAACCTAATGTTTCTCTCTAAACCACCACCTATGTGCAGCATCTACTTGGATAATGTCATGGCAGCCACAGGACTACGGCGCCAGTGCGCTCACTACACACTAGCTATAGGTGGAGTGGAGAGACTGTGCCAATTTGGTGGATGGGGATGATTGGGAGGCCATGATGGGTAAGGGCCGATGGAGGGAATGTGGCCTCTTTATGAGAAGTGCCATGGGATTTTTAATGACCACAGAGAGAACATGCAAATACTGCAAAATCATTTGCTAATCTATGAATGGAAAATAGTCTTTTTATATATCATTTTAAATATTGGAAAAATATTTGCTAATATATGAATGGAAAATAATTTTTATTCAAGTAAAAAAAATCACAAAATGCAAAACAGTTTAGATGCTTTTTGAAACCAACTTGAATGATATTTTTACCATTACCATTTAGGAATGATAAGTCTCCAGGAATTTGCTGTGTATGTGTGCTTTGAGATGTGTGTATATGTGTACTTTACTGACTCAGTAGTGCAGAGAATTGTGTCAAACAGCTGTGTGTATATGGACTATCCTATCTTATATAGAATTATGGTAGGTTTCCAGGAGAAATAACAAAACGGGAGGGTGACGGGAGATGGGTGTGAAATACTGGAGACTCTCAAGAAAAACGAAAATGTTGGCAGGTGTGATTGCACTTTAATAATGTGACAGAAATAGGAATACTTGTCTTAAAGTAATAATCGTGGAAAACAAATTAAATTAAGCACATCTAAAGCTTTTTTTTTTACAGTTTGGATTTGGGTAAACATAGCTTAAATGTACCCATATATAGAGCTATTCAGTAAGTGATGTAATGATGCTCAGTGGTTAAATGATGTATTTTAGTGAGTGTTCTGACAGAGACTGTATTGTCATGGGACGTGAGCGGTCGTTGGTGTTTTTCCTCTTGGAAGGCATAGCTCTCATTTGTCTGCCCAGGGCTGCTCATCTTATAAAATTAGCACAGGAGCAAGGGCAGGCCATACCGTCTGTGTAAAGCTCCACCGGTCACTGTCTTATGGTGCAGCTTTAACATAACAGAATGCACACTAATGATCGCAACTGTTCTCTTGGTTATTACTTAGCGCTGTTAATAAGGAGTTGTGTCAACAGGGTACACTTATCTCACGATTTATATAATTTTTTGCTAAATCTGATTGTAAATGCAACATGAATTGTTGAATAAATGATTGTATGTGTAATATTGCACTTACTATGCTCTTAAAGTCCTAGAAACTGTACAGAATTACTGTATAGTGGCTTTTGGATTTCCCAGAGTTACAGACAGGAGGATCTTTTCTATTCAGGTATTCATGTTTTATAAGGAAGATTCATTCTCCAGGGTTTTATGACTATATATTAAAATAGTATTCAGAAATATGTTTCTCAGAAAACAAATTATCTATCTATCTATCTGTCCGTCTGTCTGTCTGTCTGTCTGTCTGTCTGTCTGTCTGTCTGTGTATAGGTCTGTCTGTCTTTGTATCTTTCTGTGATCATGCTGTCATTTTATTATTCAATCTATTCATCAACTATTCAATCTTTTCATTCTACTATTCAATCTATCTATTAGTCTGTCTGTCTGTCATTCTATATATTTTTTTCTGTCTATAGTTTTATCCATCCGTCTGTCCGTCTTTCTAGCTGGCTATTCTATTTACAGTAGAGGATGTGGTTCAGCATTTTCCATCTGTCCTATCTATCACAGTATCTTTCTATTTTTCTTGCTATCTTTTTCTCAATAAGTCAATCAATATGTCTCTTAGACTGTCTGTCTGTCCGTCTGTCCGTCTGTCTGTCTGTCTGTCTGTCTGTCTGTCTGTCTGTCTGTCTGTCTATCTGTCTGTCTATCTAGCTAGCTAGCTGGTCTTCCATCCATCCATCCATCCATCCACCCACCCACCCACCCACCCATCTGTTTTTCTTGCTGGCTGTTTTTATCTGTCTGTCTGTTTGTCTTCTATTTAGTCATCATTCCATCTATCTGTCTGTCCGTCCATCCGTCCATCCATCCATCCATCCATCCATCCATCCATCCATCCATTATTTACAGTAGATGATGTGGTTCAGCATTTTCCATCCGTCCTATCCATCTATCGTTGTATCGTTCTATCTTTCTAGCTATCTTTTTCTCAATCAGTCAATCAATACGTCTCTTAGACTGTCTGTCTGTCTGTCTATCTATCTGTCTATCTAGCTAGCTAGCTGGCTGTCTTTTTATTTATCTATCTGTCTGTTTGTTGTTCTATATTTTGCTCTCGCTCTATCTATTCATCATGTTTTGTATCTATCAATCTGACTGTCTATCTTTCTATCAATTTAATAACATCAAACAATAGTTAGACAAAAACAATGCAATATAATCATGACAGAGAAATTATTAATAAAAGTTATTATTATTAATAATAATTAAAATAATATCTGTGTAGATATCACATGTACCATAACCTGGGGGAAACAAATTATATTAAATTACAATGGATGTCAGCTTACAAAAACAAAAAACAAAACAAAAAAAACCCCAGAAATTTCTGTTATGATTTCTTTTTTTTATTTTGGTCAAGTTTCTGTAATAGCACCTCCCTACTGTATCTGTAGTTAGAAGTGGTGTAACGAGACCCTTACTCCACGAGAAAAGATTAGGTTCACAAGAACGAGATGAGATTTTTATACTATTTTTAAGAAATCTTCAACGATAAAATATATGAATGGAAAATAGTCTGGGGGTGGGGGGGATCAGGAAATACAAAACTATTTAGGTGCTTTATTAGGAGTGTTATTTTACTTCTGTTAATGAATTCTATGCAGTAAAGAACATGTAATGTAAATGTAACCTAATGTTTCTCTCTAAACCACCACCAATGTGCAGCATCTACTTGGATAATGTCATGGCAGTATACAATACATATACAAAATATACAATATATGATAAAAGCATTAAAGGCAGCAACTTTTCATTATCAAGTGGGTGACTGTAAAATAGGTGTCCATTACTCATACGTCAGAGATTACTTGTATCTTGGATGTTTGCTCCATATTTAGCTGACTGATATGAATCAAACCTTACAGATATTATATGTTGTTTGCTTTGCTCTCTCTCTCTGGATCTGACAGTCCAGCCACTGTGTTTCTCAGTTATTGGCTTGTTGGATGAGCAAATGAAATATTAATGCTTTTTCAGGTTTTTTTTTTTTTTTTTTCGTTTTTTTTCTGAAGATGTGTTAAGATTAAACCTGCTTCACTCAAACAAAAACAAAAAACGGCACGACTTTCCTCCATATTCTCTGTTATGAATGATGCATTGCATTGTGACAGTTGTGATATCTCTGTTCTCCTTTGCGAACGTTTTGTTTCAGCAGGTATTCTGAAACGCGATGCTTTTTTGCTGTCATGTTTCTGTAATGCTCGAGATAAGCTTAAAGAGTACTCCTAACTCATTGTCAATTGCATCACTTGGAACAAAAGCAATCCGGAGCCGTTTTCACAATTATCACATTGGTTTGATTTATTTACAACATTAGTGTAAGCGCAAACTGTGATACAAGATTTTTTCCTACTTGGCTTTTAATGCTGTTTTATCAAATGCTGATTTGCAAATGCAACAACAGAGATTATGTTCCGATAATATTCTTTATCGCTGAGCATCTCATTACACTTTACATTAGAAACGACTCTTCGTAATGCATCCTTATTGTTTTAATTTGACATTCGTAGAAGCTTTCCGCGCAGTTTACTGTAAGCGCCCGAAGCACGTTTTAAGACAAAAGATGCACTTTGATGTGCACTGAAGCCTGCAGCTCTGCATTGACCAATATTGACAGACTGAGAGAATGGCAATGCTTCGCCTTTCGGGACATTAAAAGCATTCACACTTTGATTATCTCTTAAATATACTGTCTGATAGTTCTGATGCAATCCCCTGAAAGTAAAAAGCCTCAAATTGGACTCCTTTTAGTATTGATTTAATAGCCTGCATTAGTAGTCACAGCTCGTCGTCAAAGTTTTGCTGACTTTCCTCAGCTAGGACGGACTGTTTTTTTCTTTTTGTTTTTTTTTTTGCTTCTGCATGCTTTATGCAATGTACAATGATAAAGTATTTCCTGCATAAATAGATTATGCTAATGTCAATGTGAAGGGTGCCTTTTTTTTCTTGCTTTTTGATGTTTTCACAATGTTTGAAGCCATATTTATCATGAGTCCTGAGAGTTGCTGTGCAAAGAATGGTAATATATACAGTATGTTAAAATTATGTTTTGTGTTTATCCTGCTGGCTTAGGATTAGGTAATAAGTGAATAAAGAAATGTTTTATTATATGTTTTTAGGTTGGCTTGGAAATTAAAATGCAATATTTAAAACAGCTGCATGTAGGTCAAAGACAAAATAATATTCTTTCTTTCTTTCTTTCTTTCTTATATATTTTTTCATTCATGTTTATATACATTTTTACACAAAATACAACACAATACCAACGGTTTAGGTGATGTGGAAAAAGCTCTAAACTTCAATGTTTCATTGGAAATTTGGAGCAAATTTGATTAGACCTTTGAAAAATAATACCGATTTTAACATTTTACTCCAACACATAATAAATCAAGTTAATACATAGAAGTATTTTTTCCATAATTTTGTATATTTTATTTACAGGCCAGAAAGAGTATGTTTCATTTATACACAATCAATCATTTTCATTAGCACTGTCCAAAATGTGTGATCTTAAATGGATTTTACTTTCCACAATGTTTCTCTGCAGTTCCATATGAAATATTAATTTACCGTTAAAATTTAAATAAAACTGTAATGTAAATTACAGTTAAAAAATATTTAAAATATATTTTTAAATGACAGGAAATTAACATCCGTTTAATGGACATTAATTACAGAAATTTCCTGTAATTGTTTTAATTACGGTAAATTTATCTAATTTATCATTTTTTATATATATTTTTTAATTTTTTTGGTAAATTTCTGTAATTTAACGTCTGTTATTTAATGGCAAATTTCTCTAATTTAAGAGCCATTATTTCATGGTAACTTTCTGTTATTTAACGACTGTTATTTTACCTGTTTGTTTGTTTTTCACAGTGTACCTTTGTAAACTAAAGTGAAATCACTTTTGTTCATTTAATTTCAGTCTGACACAACAATAGCCCATTTCACACATACAGACTTTTCTGGAAAATTATCAGTAAACTTTGGTAAAAAAATTCCATTTAAAAAAAAAAAAAGGAAGATTTGTTTAAGCAATTTTCTGAAATGATAAATTGTAGTATTATCATTAAGTTGCCAGGATTTTACTGTGTTTGAAAATAAATAAAAACTGCACTGAAAAAATCGGTTCATTGCAAAACGTTGCAAATTATTAAGCTGAATTTAAACAAACAATTTAAGTTGAACAATACAAAATTGTATTGCATATATACAACTACTTACCTTAAAAATATATATCAATCCAATTAATATTTTTTTCTGCATGTTAACTTAAACACTGATGTCCCTTCATGTTTACAAATGCAAGCACAGTCATTTAGAAGTCACTTCTCATTAAAGATGTCACAGAATTTACCGGATTTTCCAAATGGATGCGTCAATGGTGCTTTTCTGAAAAAGTTACATATTGTTGTAGCCTGTGTGAACAGTACATTTTTTAAATTCAACAGTAAAGTTTTTACTGTAATTGTACTGCAATTTACTGCTATTACTGTGTAAAAAAGCAGCTAATGACACCATCTTTGACCTGTGTATGTTTTCATATATTCTAAACACTACAGTGCGCAATGGTTCAACATGAAAAAAAGGGCTATTTTTTAATCCCCACCTGTCATGTTTTATATGTTGAATCAGAGAAATAATAGCTTGTAAAATGTGTGTAACTATGTTTCAACAGCCCTCAGACTCTATTTGTCTTAAGTAAGCGTGATATGCATACCTTCAGCTGAGTGCTGAACATTTTAACGCTTGGCTTCAGCTCACGCCTGAAGTTCTGATAAAAGCAGCGAGTCTGTGCAGTTATTCAGGCATAGATCCACCAGACCCTGTCAGTTTTACCTGAATCTTGACCTCCTCTTAATTCTCTCTTTAAGCCCGACTGGATCTCTGATTGACCAGGGGCAACAGCAAGAAAGATAGAGAGAGGAAAATACTAACCGCCGGCCCATCTGTCTGAATGTCAGTAGTTGTAGGAGGGCAAAAAATGGCCAACTCTCTGAAGGTTTTGCTTGTTGAAGTGTTTATTTTTTTTGACGTGTTGCGGTAAATGTCTTATGTTTTATATCTATTTTTCTCAGCTTACATGCATGAAAGGGATTGTTCACCTAAAACTCATCATGTCATTCAAAACCTGTTTTTTTTTTCAACAAAGAGGAATATTTGAAGACTTCTTTGATCTCCAAAAGAGAATTTAGTCTATTCTGTGTCAGTTTTGAGGTTAACACTCACTGTTCATGTGACGGAAATTTGGAAGGACATAAGAGCAAATACTTGAGAGAGTGTGTTTATAAAGATAAAAAGAGATTTCCCTTGTGGAGAGAAACTACCTCTAATACACTCTGTGTAAATATTGTGTTTATATAACAGTTCAACAGATAAGGAAGTGAACAAGTAAGAGGAGTGCCTCAAAACCTGTCTTGTGTGTAATTGCTTTCTTGAATTCAAATCTGTCATTGCTTGTTCAGAAGACATGCCTATCTTACAACCATTACCTGGGCTATTTCTGAGTTAACAAATGAACCAGGAGACTGCGTTACTGTGTGATATTGCTTCTAATGTAACAGTTCGATAAATAAGAAGGTAACATTGCGTAACTTGTACATTAATATTTCATTATTAATGAAATATATTCAGAAAGAGATTTTGCCTGTTTTTGCACTGTCGGTAAAAACAAAAAAGTGACAATTCGATAGAGTTAAAGGGCCCCTGCCATGCAAAATCAACTATTGGAAGCTGTTTGGACAGAACTGTGTTTAGGTATAGTCTGCAGTTAAATGTCCTTGTGTCTTCCCTCATTTGTGTTATGGCTGTGGCTGTAACATGTGTCTACAGTCATATTGGAGTGATATAAACACAAGAAGAGGTCTCTTTTTGTGACCTCTGTAAAATAATTCAAATTTTAACATTTTACTCAAACGCATATCTAATAAATCACTGTTCAAAATATTACACAATAGAACACTGTTCGAAATATTATACTTAAAGGGAAAAAAGCAGAAATTCTACTGTAAAATAACA
Source organism: Danio albolineatus (assembly GCA_903798035.1). Classification (NCBI taxonomy): domain Eukaryota; kingdom Metazoa; phylum Chordata; class Actinopteri; order Cypriniformes; family Danionidae; genus Danio; species Danio albolineatus. The sequence continues at coordinate 53,795 of CAIGQQ010032849.1, forward strand.
GTAAACAATTATTCAAATAAATATTTTTAAATTACGGGAAATTAACATCCATTTAACGGACATTAAGTATATAAATTTCCTGTCTTTTTTATGAATTACAGTAAATTTCTGTAAATTAACGTCTGTTATTGTTACGGTAAATTTCTGTAATTTAATATCCTTTTTTTCCGGTAAATTTCTGTAATTTAATGTCTTATTTTTACGGTACGTTTCTGTAATTTAACATCTGTTATTTTTACAGTAAATTTCTGTAATTTAATATCTGATTTTTATTTATTTTTTTGGTAAATTTCTGTAATTTAATATCTCTTTTTTTTCCCGGTAAATTTCTGTAATATAATTTTTTTTCCCCAGTAAATTTCTGTAATTTAATATCTGTATTTTTAAGTAAATTTCTGTAATTTAATGTCTGTTATTTTTACAGTAAATTTCTGTAATTTAATATCTGTTTTTTTTCTCATATCAGAGTCATATCGGAGTGATAAACACAACAAGTCTCTTTTTTTTTTTTTATGATGTTAAAATAGGATTCAAATCCCTGCAATTTTGAGACACACCGCAGCATGATGTTGGAGCACGGTGTAATAGATGTCCCTAAAGCAGTGTACATTAACTTGTATCCTGTCACATTTGCTGGTGTAGACTGCTGATGTAGACTAGTACAGCATTTAACATGCGTGTGTTTGTACTACAAACTTGCAACAGCAAATACAAGTCACAATGTGTTACTCATCATTGCAGAAAGGCTTGATTAAACTATATATAGTTTAATATAAAAAAATTGTGTCTCATAACCATTAGAAGTTTCCTGTTTCAGTCTTAATGTGGTATTTTTTACTCAGAATTGTATCTCTTCTTCTTTCTCTTTCCCACCTCTTTACTTCCTCAGTTAATAATTTTTAATTAATTGGTGAAATGGATGATTAACAATCGCACAGTTGCTTAGGTTGTTCCCGATTGATTCAAGGGTTTGAATTAATTACTTGAATACATATTTCAAAGGCTCAGTCATGCACAGTTTCACGTCTGAATGAATCAGCCATTTAAAAAAAATGTTTTGGTGAATGATTCAATGAATCACCCAGACATAGACGCTTGTTTCATTTATTGATGAATCAGTCACATTGTTACAAATATGTTGAGTAAATGATTCAGAAACTTGGATAACAGTTTGCTTGAGTTGTTCCTTACTGAATCAGGTGGTTGAATGAATACTGTTGTGGTTTTCTTAGACATAAGTTTATTGCACATCGAGTCCAACATTTTCATGTTTTTTAATGTTAAAAATAAATTTTAAATAAAAATAAAATCACATTTAACATTGGCTCTGATACTTTAGTCTGTCATAAAAACATTTAGATCGGGTTATTTTTCTCCCAATTGTTTGCATGCGTAGCAAGTGTTTTGAGAGGTGTTTTGACAATGCACAGCCACAGTACAAGCAATAATCAAAATATTGGACTCCGTACCTTTACTTTTATTTATTTTTTTATTTTTTTATTTTTTTATTCCTGATGTAATCAGCCATTTTCAATGATTAATTCAATGACTCACTGAGTTCATTTTTGATTGAATCAAGCATTTTGGGCAGATTGTTTAAAGCCCCGTCACACTGCACTTTTCACGAATGCGACAGAACAGAAATGCAAGGTGGAGCGACAAGTTTCGCAGTTCGCTACGTTGCAAAGTTCAAGCTTGGTGAACTCTTACCTGCGAAATCGCATCACCTGACTGTGTGAGACCAATTAAAGATCATGAACTCTCTGTATAGACATTTAAAATATGGACCAATCACAAAATGTTTAATCAACTTGTTTAATCCCGCTTCTTTTCACAGCACCGTACGACAGAATTTTGCATGCACAAACTCTAGTGTGACCGTGGCATAAGTGAATGATTCAGTGACTCAATCAGACACAATTGCTTGTTTCATTTCTTAATGTATCAGCTGAGTTCAATGAATTGATTGCATGAATTAGCCTGATTTTTTTTTTTTTTTTTTTTTTTAAGGGGCCGATTACACCGAACGCGCTTTTACTTTCCAACAATGTGAGGCACCACACTGCCTTTATGTTGGTAGGCAACAGCTGAATCAGCTGGCTATTGTGCGCGAGTGTGGCTGTTGATATTGGTATAATTTTAATGTTTAATAATATTGTGAAATTATTTGTCAGTCATACAGCACCAGAATAGCAACCACAAGTCTCTCCTCCGTCTTCAAAAATCTCCGTAGTCATCTTAACAACACAAACACTGCAGTCACCTCAACGGAAACCCCGCCTCTGCTTTCATTTGATTGGAGAATTAAAAGGACGCAACTGATGTAGCGCATTTTTCTGCTCAGAGTTGACTTTTTCTACTGTGAGCGCAAAGTGCACACTGGCAAAAACGCGAGGAGCAGTAGAGGGTTAAAAAGCGAGGCGTGCATGGCGCAAAAGCAGCACGCAAAAGACTCGTGGCCCTTAGTAAAGCATTCAAAAAAGGTACCTCTCAACGCAAATCAGCTGTTTTGAACAATCCTTTGAATAATTGATTCAGTGTCTGCAGTATCTACTTTACAGCAATGTAACTGCAGAAAGAGTCACTGAAAAATCTCCTCACCACTGCACAGACCAGTTTCACAATGTCAGTATTTAAAAAAAAAATGATAGCCAAAAATCGTGCATGATGAAGTGACGGTTTCTAATTTAGATGCCACTCACACTAATGGCATTTTGCAGTTTAATAGAGTGACCTCTGGGGTTTCTCTACAGACATGTGCAAACGGAGATTAATAAATGTACAAATATGCGTTTGTTTTCTAGAAAATTAAAGGTTTGCACTGGAACAAAGGAAGAAGGAACACCGTGCACACCCCTTTTCGTGTGACCTTTTAATTCAGATTTCATGGTGTCTGTAATTTCAATATGAAGCAAAACGAGAACAAAAGAAACTCCAAATGCAATTTAAATGGAATGGCAATTGTTTCCTCACAAGACTGGATCTTCCTATACCGCATCCACAGAGCATAACATATCACTGCCTGGCAGCGCAAACCCCGACTTGTGCCCTCGTTTCCTTAGAGGTGCAAATACAATCTTTTTGCTTTCAGCGATGTCTGTGGTTTGTGTGTGTGCGCGAGTGTGTGTGTGCGTGAGAACTGATGAAGTGCCAAGGCTTCCGAAAGGAACACGAATGGGCTCTCAGGTGTTTTATAAAAGATTGCAGTGCGGTTTTAGATTAGCGCGCATGAGGATTTCCTTTGAAGACAATGGTGTGGTAATTAGGTAGAGTTCTGCTGTAAAAGTGGACTTGATTGTATCAGGGTCTCAGTACACCATCATCAACAAAAGCGCTAAGTAATGCAAAGTCAAGCACTGGAGGCTATTAAGCTTTCTTGCGCTATCAAAAAACATTAGGAGACTTTCATAAAGGAGGATGCTATCTGCTGACATGCGTGATCAATGTGTTTTACCGCGGATCCGTTCCCTGGCTGTTATGTAATGTGTGGTTTCAGCCTCAAATGGCAAGTCTGTTTGGAAAGTGTGTAATGTGTTGCACTTAAAACTGTTAGAAAATGTCAGGAGGAGTTGAAAATACCTCTTGAGATTTGTACATTTTCAGTTTCTTTTTTTGGTTTTACAATTTACAGGTATGTGTTTTAGTAAAAAAAAAAAAAAAAAAAAAAGACATTTCCAAATTCATTCATTCATTTTCTTTTCGGCTTAGTCCCTTTATTAATCTGGGGTCGCGACTGCAGAATGAACCGGCAACTTATCCACCATTTGTTTTACGTAGCGGATGCCCTTCCAGCTGCAACCCATCTCTGGGAAAATATTTCCAAATTAAGTGTTGTAATTAATTACAAATAATATATATTTATTATTACAATTATTACAAATACTATTTATTTACTTATTCATTTATCTATTTTATTTATTTATTTAGAAAAAAAAAATAATTTAGGTTTCAGAAACAGTATTGTAAGCATCGCAAATTAACTTGCAGATTAGCTTGTTACTACACTGCTACTGTATTTTAATCAAACTGACTTTGTGTGGATTAATTGCAGGCTCAGTTCTCTTGGAGAAACCTGAGGTTAAGTGTGCATGCTCAAGGGCACATTGGTGATAGAGCAGGACTGTGATATTAGTAAGTCCCCAGTTCCTGTCCCACTCCTGCTCGCGGCTGAACCTTTGTGTCTGCGGCTCAAATTCTTAACTATTAGGCCACTGCAACCCATGTATTTGCTTGATGGAGAGTTTGACATCTCGAGAGCTAAATCATCTTGAGGTGAAAGCTCACAGGCAGCTTGAAGGGGCCATTGTTTTCCCTGGGAGTAAAATGTGCTGTAATTACATTGAAATGGGTTCTGACTTCCCCTTTGTACAAATGGCATGATTTTCCATCTGGTGGTTTGCGAGTGGGCTGGATCGAGTTTTACTGTACAGGCAGCTGTCACACACACATACACACGCATGCACACTCACACACAAAAAATGCTTTAGAGGAAATGGATTGAAAATGCAAAATATATTATTCTTTCATTCATTTTCTTTTCGGCTTAGTCCCTTTATTAATCCGGGGTCGCCACAGCGGAATGATCCGCCAACTTATCCAGCATATTTTTCACGCAGCGGATGCCCTTCCAGCCGCAACCCATCTCTGGGAAAGATCCACACACACTCATTCACACTCATACACTACGGACAATTTAGCCTACCCAGTTCACCTGTACCGCATGTCTTTGGACTTGTGGGGGAAACCGGAGCACCCGGAGGAAACCCACGCAACCACGGGGAGAACATGCAAACTCCACACAGAAATGCCAACTGACCCAGCCGAGGCTCGAACCAGCGACCTTCTTGCTGTGAGGCGAATGTGCTACCCACTAGGCCACCGTGGCGCCCCAAAATATATTATATTATATTATATTATATTATATTATATTATATTATATTA
>CAIGQQ010032849.1:64331-92383 GCA_903798035.1 Danio albolineatus
CCATCCATCCATCCATCCATCCATCCATCCATCCATCCATCCATCCAAATATTATAGTTACTATGATTAAATTGTATAATAATCTGTTCGTCCGTCCGTCCGTCTGTCTGTCTGTAATAATTTTGATTATATCTCTCATGCTATCATTATGGCTGGTATGTCTTAACCATTTTTCTGTCTGTCATTGTTCTATCACTAGTTATCTGTCTGTCATTCTGTCATTTTTTTTGTCAGTAGTTTTATCCATCTATATGTATCTATCTGTCTCATTTTTTCTGTCTATAGTTTTATCTGTCTGTCTGTCTGTCTGTCTGTCTGAATAAAATTATAGCTTAATTTATAAACATGACCCCAAATCTTTCCCTTTCATGACCCATATCATACCCTTGATTCCTATTATTATATGTTGTTACCTGGATGATCCAAGACCTCCCTGCTTTGTTTTGTAATAGCTGTTAATGAGCCCATTGTTTGTTTTCAAGCAGTCCTCCAGATCCTGCACATTAGCATCGTCTGTGTATTTGACCTCTTCTTAGCAGTTTACTGTATCATTTTGAGACCCGTACGCAACATGGGCATGAATGCGACGAGATGCACGAAGCAATATTTAGTCGAATATGGAAACGAATATTTATCTAGCCTCACATGGGGATTACATATGGACAAATATATGTATTTTAAGTACCAAAAAATTATCACCCTGTTTAAATGTTTACACCCACATCTCTTAATATATCAGGTTTTCTTCATGACCTTCAGTAAATGCTCATTATCTTTAAAAAAAAAAAAAGGAGTTTTCAATCCTCACACATTCATTCTCTAAAAGTGAGCAGCCTTGGGTATTTGTACAGCATCACTATGCATTTATGACATTACTATCAAACCATGTTTTGAAGAAATGAACTATTCAGCTCTTGATTTTCTTGGATGCAGCTTTAAAATATGTAAACTACAAACTAATGTGCGCTGATGTGGCAAAAGGAACAAAAGTTCAACCCTGAGTTCATATTTGCCGGACCTCAGAATAGTAACAACCACAGAAAATGAAACTCTGAGTCAGAAAGGCCAAGAATTTTATTAAAACAGTATATAATGCCTTCACGTCCAAGGCATGTTGTGTGGCGTGGTTGAAATATTGTAGAACATCACAGAGGCAGAAAATGAGCACGCGCCGATTAAACCTCCCATCCGACTATTACCAGCGGGACTATAAATAGGTGTCTACAGACAAGAGTCCAGATAAAGAGAGGATCATCCTGGATATCTGTCTCTGGGGAAATTCTGCAGATTGTCATTCCATGCAGCTCTTTTTCACCGCGTGCTGCAGAGTTTTGTGGGAAGTGCTGGCTAAAACCCCTCAGGTTGCTAGACCAGAATCCTTTGTTTTGAGTCCAGCTGCCTGATGTTTCCGGAGGGGGAATTTCTTCTTTTCATCTTTAAATGAGACCCTGCCAACTCTTTTCTGGTGGCGGTGACCTGCAGCACCTCATGCTGATGTTTTTGTATGTATAAGAGGTTTGCAACTTGGTCTAAGTGCTTTTGGCGATTTCGAAGAACTTTAGAAAAAAGGGGGAAGAAACTATTTTCAAGGTCAATTTTACATTCTCTGAAAATAAAAAGCATATATAGATTCATACATAAAGCTGGTCTCAGTTAAGGTGAGACACTGCAGGCGGAAATATGTTTTTCATGCACCTGTCAATTTTGAGATTTGGTGCTTTTAGTCGCATTTTCGTCAATTTGTGTCTGGAGATTTCAGTTACAATACATATTTTTAGAGGCAGGTTTCTCAATGTTTTTTTTTTTTTTTTTTTTTTTTTTTGACAACGAACCATACAGTAAATCTCCATTTTAGTAGTAATGACATCTTTTTAAATCATTTATGTTTCTGAATCGGGTTACAGAGGGATTTGTTCATTTATATTCATTCATTCATTCATTTTCTTTTTGGCTAAGTCCCTTTATTTATCAGGGGTTGCCGCAGCAGAATGAACCGGCAACTTATCCAGCATATGCCTTGCGCAGCGGATGCTCTTCCCGCTGCAACACCCATACACTCTCATTAACACACACTAAGGACAGTTAAGCTCACCCAATTCACCTATATGACATGTCTTTGGACTTGTGGGGGAGACCGGAGCACCTGAAGGAAACCCACATGAACATGGGGAGAACATGCAAACTCACAGCAAGAAGGTTGCTGTTTTAAGTCCCGGCTGGGTCAGTTGGAATTTCTGTGTGGAATTCGCATGTTCTCCACATGTTTGCATGGGTTTCCTCCGGATGCTCCAGTTTCTCCCAGAGTCCAAAGACATGCGCTATAGGTGAAGTGGATGAACTAAATTGGCCGAAGTGTATGAGTGTGTGAGAATGAGTGTGTATGGGTGTTTCCCAATACTGGGTTGTGACTGGAAAGGCATTGCTTAAAACATATGGCGGAATAGTTAGAGGTTCATTCCGCTGTGGTGAACCCTGATAAATAAGGGACTGAGCCGAAGTAAGATTGAATGAATGAATAATATAATATAATTGCATGATATAAATATAGGGGCGCCACGGTGGTGTAGTGGGTGGCACGATCGCCTCACAGCAAGAAGGTCACTGGTTTGAGCCTTGGCTGGGTCAGTTGGCATTTCTGTGTGGAGTTTGCATTTTCTCCCTGTGGTCTCGTGGGTTTCCTCCAGGTGCTCTGGTGTTCCCCACAAGTCCAAAGACATGGTATAGGTGAATTGGATAAGCTAAATTGTCCGTAGTGTATGAGTGTGTATGGATGTTTCCCAGAGATGGGTTGCAGCTGAAAGGGCATCCACTGCGTAAAACATATGCTGGATAAGTTGGCCGTTCATTCTGCTGTGGCAACCCCAGATTAATAAAGGGACTAAGCCGAAAAGAAAATGAATGAATGATATAAATAAATAATACAATATATAAACATTTTATTTTACAAAAATGTACTTTTTTAATTAAGTACTTATATTAAAGATACCATAAAATATTCTGTTAAAGCAATCCATTGTAATATCAAATGAATTAAATGTATGGCTAATTATGAATTATCTTCATCTAATGTTTGCAAAGATATCATTCAGCTGGGGAAGAATAGTCATAACTATTGTTCTTCATTATAGGGCTTCTTGCATTAATAAGGCCTTATCTGTATTTATATTTTGCATTATATATATATATATATATATATATATATATATATATATATATATATAGCTTTATCTATTTTTTGCGCTATAGTGTCAAATTATGGTTGAATTTATAGATTTTTGTCTGGCATGTCTTGTTTATAAGCTTTTCTATTGTTTGACTTTGCTCTTAGGCATATTCAGCAGTTTTTCTTTCATATTGTTCTCCAATTATATCTTTTAGGGTGTATTTTTCTTTCTGTTCTGCTGTAATGTGGCATTCAGGGCTCAGTACAGAGACTGTGAATACTCCCGCTTAGCAGTATGTCCTTCAAGGTTTATCAGGAACATTTGTACTGAAATGACTGTCTGTCTCGTATATAATCTTACACGTGTCTACAGCGGATGTCATGCGGCTTCAGGTTGTGGCCATATCGCAAAAACATATGTCTGTTTTACGCTCTAATCTGGAGGTTAGACTTGAATGTAAATACAGCTATACATAAAAAGTATTGTATGTGTGTTTATGTATTTATATTATATGTTTATATAGATTATATACTATGTTTTATTACGCTTTATTTGGCACACTTTATTAGGTACACCTTACTAGAACCAGGGTGGACCCACTTTTGCCCCCAGAACTGCCTTAATCCTTCATGGTATAGATTCAACAAGGTACTAGAAATATTGGTCAGAGATGATAGTATTGATATGATAGTACCATATTGATATGATAGTACTGTTTGTCGAATCTCCCATTCCCCCACATCCCAAAGGTGCTTTATTGGATTGAGTTCTGGTGACTGTGCAGGCCATTTAAGTACAGTGAAGTCATTGTCATGTTCAAGAAGCCAGTCTGATATAATTCATGCTTTATGACATGGTGCGTCATCCTGCTGGAGGTAGCCATCAGAAGATGGGTACACAGTGGTCATAAAGGGATAGACCTGCACAGCAAAAAGATCAGTGTACATTTAACTCAATTTGAGTTTAACTTACAGTTCTTGGGTGTACATAAGAGTCCCTCCATTTTGGAGTTAAAATAACACTGTCTAAAGTGTGAAATTTGTACATTACTCACAGAGTTCATTTTAACACAGTAAGAGTTGTTCTTACATCGAACTGGAGAGTGTAATATAAAGTGTTAAAATATTACCTTTTATCCTACATTATAAATTGGTGTTTGTGACAGATAACAGTGATTAAATATGCTGAAAAAAGTTTTAATTTATTAAATGTTCAATAATTTCACTACATTCAACTCTTTGCATTTTAAAATACAACAAGACATGTTTCAATTTTAAGTAAAACATACTGGTTTGATCACTTTGTCCGAAAGAACCAGTTCAAGTGAAAAAAACGGGACTTCCGATCTCTAGTGGGAAATACACTGCATATTGAGTTAAAAGTTTAATGCTGAAAAAAAAAAACTCTAAAATATATGCTCTTTCACACTTGTGGATTAAAATGTTCTCTGGTTTTAACACTGAACAACACCAAAACAAAAAATCACTCTGTATATTTAACACTGGAATTTTTGCTGTGTGGTCAGCAACAATACTTAGGTAGGCTGTGGTGTTGACACAATGCTCAATTGATACTAATGGGCCCAAAGTGTGCTAAGAAAATATCCCCCACACAGTTACACCATCATTGCACCACAAGCCTGAACCGTGATACAAGGCAGGATGGATCCATGCTTTCATGTTTTTGACACCAACAAAATGTCACAGCAGAAATTGAGACTCATCAGACCAGGCAAAGTTTTTCCAATCTTTGTTGTCCAATTTTGCTGAGCCTGTGCAAATTGTAGTCTCAGTTTCCTGTTCTTAGCTAACAGGAGTGGCACCTGGTGTGGTCTTCTGCAGCTGTAGCCCATCCGCCTCAAGGTTGGAGGTGTTGTGCATTCAGAGATTCTCTTCTGCATACCCCAGTTGTACCGAGTTTATTTGGGTAACTGTTGCCTTTCTATCAGCTCCAAATATTCTGGCCTTTCTCCTCGGACCTCTGGCATCAACAAGGCATTTGCACCCACAGAACCCTAGAGATGGTTGTGCGTGAAAATCCGGGTAAATTAGCAGTTTCTTAAATACTCAGACCAGCCCATCTGGCACCAACAACCATGCCACTTTCAAGGTCACTTAAATCACATTTCTACCCCATTCTGATGCTCGGTTTGAACTGCAGCAGATCGTCTTGACCATGTCTACACGCCTAAATGCATTGAGCTGCTGCCATGTGATTGGCTGATTAAAAATTTGTTATACAGGTTTACCTAATAAAGTGGCCGGTGAGTTTCTATAATGAACTTTTGATATGTAAATTTTATATCCATATATGTATATTTTATGCATTACATAGGTTTATAATAAAAAATAGCTATTGAAATATTTATAATTATTTATTAATTGTGTTACTAAAATGTTCCAATTCTAAAATATTACTGTATAATTATATGGGGGGAGGATATATGGTTTAAATATATCATAATAATAATTAAATTATATTGCATTACCAAATATATATTGTAGAATTTATAAAATGCTAATTAAATAAGAAGGTAAGACTCTAGAGCATCTCTTTATAAGCTCTTTGCTTCTTATAAGTAGAAAAATAATTTGTTTTGTATTGATGAGGAAAATGAAGCACATTTCTGTAACTCAAACAGTAAATTGTGCCATCACTAAAGCCAAGGTGATGGAGGTTATACCCACGAAAACCAAAACATTACTTCAGAAATGAAGTAAATATGAAGAAACAATTTTAGCAAATTTTTTTTAGGTTTTCTGAAAATATCGTTTCCTTCCCCTTGAGTTGTGCTGTGTCTGCTGAAGCTCCAGGTCTGTGATGTGGAGATACTGCTGCTCGGGACAAAGCAAACGGCTGCGTTTATCGGTCTTGTCTGTCTCTCATGTTTTTGAGTGATGGGCCAAAAATGGCAGTTTCTCTTCATACTTCTGCGGGCCATTCATCCACATGACTAGTCAGCTATAGAGGAGGGCCGAGGCCTTCAGACGGAGCCTCAGAGGACTGACACAAATACAATGTTAGTGCATCCACCTTGAAAAGCAGTGACAAAAGTGGCAATCACAAGTGGCGGCCGTACTATTGTACTGTTATTTCAATTCAAACGAGGAGCGCCGCTCACTCTGGAGACTTCAGTGCGCAACAGAGAAGCAAATGCACTTGCTTTTGCAGTGGGGAAGAATTTTGAAAGCATCTGTACGGAATGCATAATGCTCCGGTTAGAAACTACATCAGGAAGCATTTTTAGTAAAAAATAAAAATAAAAATCTGGAAACAAGCAGTAACAGTACTTTTATAGCATACAATCTTATAATGTAGTCAAGTCTAGTCACCAAAAAAATAAAATAGTCAAGGCACTTAGGGTGAACAGGGTGGAAACACTAGCTAATAGTTCTCACCATGTTTCCCCTGTTGGTTCATTAACTGTTATACATTATTTTAAGGCAAGATTCAGAGGTATTATTCAGTTAATGTGCATGCAAATCAAGTGACAAAAAAAGTCTGGTTCAAAAGATTTTAGAATATTACAGTAGGGCTGGGTGATATGGCAAAAATGCAATCTCGATAATTATTTTCTAAATTAAACGATACTGATATATATTTCGATATATGTTTTGAAGGCTTCAAGATTTAAAAGAGTACCCCAACAATGACTGAGGCCACAAAAATTAGAGGGTCCATTAAATGGCATAACATATATTCGGTCGATAAATTTTCGGTGGCCAATTTTCGTTGGTACACAACTAATACTAACACACTTTTTAGATGTGTATATACACAATTTTAACTGTATTTTTTTTTATTAAATAAATGCAGCCTTGGTGAGCAGGATAAGCTTTTTGTAAAACATTTTTGCTACAACTTGCCTTCATTGTTTTATTTAAATGTTTGCAATTGTTAATTCACCAGTACATATAAGCATTTTAGCCACTTTAGTATGTATAATAGGCATGGGACGATAACCGCTTACAAGGTATATCGCGGTTTGGAAAAGTTAAGGTTTTAAAACCGCCAACATTTTCTGCTATACCGTTCCTAAGGTATGTGTAAGATTTTTTTTAGTTATGTGTTTTTTGTTTGTTTTTAGGACAACAGTATCTCTAGCAGAAAAGATATCCAAAGAAATCGGATTGTCTATGTGTGTGTCTCTCCTTTGGATTTACAAACCCAGGGAATAAATATATACATATTTTTATGAAATTATAATCAAGAAATAGTGAACAATAGTGTAGAATATACTTGAAGTTTCTGTTCTGCAAATAGCAGCACTCGTACAGCCTCTTCACCCTTGTGCATATAGTAAGTATATATAATTCAATATATAAAAATTTTATTTTACAAAAATGTACTTTTTGAATTAAGTACTTATATTAAAGATACCATAAAATATTCTGTTAAAGCAATTCACTGTAATATTAAATGAATTACAAATGTATGACTAATTATGAATCTATCTTGATCTAATGTTTGCAAAGATATCATTCAGCTGGGGAAGAATAGTCATAGCTATTTTTCTTCATTATGGGGCTTCTTGCATTAATTAGGCCTTATCTGTATGTGTAAGGTATGTGTAAGATTTTTTTAGTTATGTTTTTTTGTTTGTTTTTAGGACAACTGTATCTCTAGCAGAAAAGATATCCAAAGAAATCTGTGTTATTGAAACTAATGAAGACAGCAGAATGATTTTTCATCTGTATTGTCTATGTGTGTGTCTCTCCTTTGGTTTACAAACCCAGGGGATAAATATATAAATATTTTTTATGAAATTATACTCAAGAGATAGTGAACAATAGTGTAAAATATACTTGAAGCTTCTGTTATGCATAAAACAGCACTCGTACATCCTCTTCACCCTGATATTTTTATCCAAGGTTATCATACCGTCAGAATCTTATACCGGCCCATGCCTAATGTGTAATGCACGATTATTAGTAGTATAAAACTGTAAAATAATAATGACAATACTATTGTTTATTAGGATTGTCAAATTTACTGTTTAAAAAAATTACAAATAATCAGTAAAGCACTTAATTTTCTTTTAAATGCTTGACAATTCAGTTCAATTTAATTTAATTTAATTTAATGCCATGTCAGCAACCAAGGCTATTTTCATGGCAGGAACATTTCAATAATAGATTAAAAAATTAAAAATCAACAACCAAATGATTACATAAATTAAATAAGATTTTTTTTTGTGCTAATACATGATAAAAATTCTAAAATATTTTCTGATGTCACTTTGTTAAAAATGTCCTTAAGAGTGTTCATTTCATTAAAAAAGTCTTCTGGAGTCATTAAGAGCGGGACAGTCCAGTTTAAATGCTTTACAAAAAAAGCATGGGGTCAGATTGAGGACTTTTCATCTCATTCAACATGTAATACATAATTATTTTGTACATAAAGCATGTTTCAGCTTAACATTCATACAAATGTTTCTATTTCGATGAGAGACATCATGTTATAGTACAGTACATGACCACAGAGCAAAGCCTAGTCGTCTTGCTGAAAGTCTATACCGTTTCCCACTGTATCTTTTTGTGTGATTTCCAATGTGCAAATATTTGTTGCTTTTTTCTAAATCCCTCATTCTGCCAACCCCAGCAGCGCTGTCTGTGTCTGGTTGGGGAAATCAGTCCTGTTTCCCCTCTATCTGAAAAGCCAGCATTCATTGCCCCTGGTGTAATGGCCTTCATCAGTCTCCCATCACATAAAGCCTGCCTGTCATTAATCTCACCATGAGACCACATGAATCCCCTCAGCACAGCCTCGCTGACCTACTCATATCTTCAAAACCCGGATGAAAAAATATGGCAGGTGTCATTTGCCGAAATGGGCCTCTTATTCTCATCGGCCAAACTTTAAAATGTGTTGTTTGTCTGAGGATTGACCCTCATTTAGGTCATGCGTTTGATTGATGTTTTAGTAGGAGAGTTAAGAGTGTTAAATCCTCAGTTGTGTGTCGGGGTGGACTTTATTCTTATGGTTTAAAAAAAGTAGTTCAGAGTGGATTATCTGATTGGTTTTAAGTTGGTTTAGCTGGTTATCAACATCTGAATCCAGAAAAACAGCAATATTATAATTTAAATATTTGTTTATTTCACATCAAGCAACAGTGTACATTAATCAACATTCCTCAGGAGTGTAGATGTCCTCAAATTAACCAAAATTTATGTTGTCTAAAAAGTTATATAAACATTTCCAGTCCTTAAAAAGCATTTCATTTTTTAAAAATTTTTTATGCAAAAAATAAACTGTAAATAACAACATATTTCAAATTTGGAAGAAATTTAATCAGTATACAACAACAGCTACGCATCACACACTACGACTACCTACTACTACTGCTACTGCATTACACATACAAACAAATAAAACTTAAACAAATTATGATAAAATATAACACATTTACTGCAAGAGTCATATTTTTATTTAATACAATTTATTAATAGTGCTCGTGTATAGTTTACAAATGTTGCTATGTTTAGTTGTGTAAATGCGCTATTTCGCCCCTACTCCTTTGTTTGTAATGGTTTGCTCCGCCTTTATTGGACCGTTTTAAGTTATGTTACTGCCATGAAATAGGAAAGTCAAAGGCAGAAAGATGGAGCAACACAGTTTTTTGACCAGAGTTTAATGTTATACTGCATGAAAATGTAGTAAGCATCTTTAATTGGAAGGAAATTTATACAATTTATCCTGACTGATTTCCTGAAAATTCTGGGCCCAATCCCAATCCTACACTTTAGCCCTTCCCCTTACCCCTACCCCTCGTTTTGCGCAATTATATGAAGGGGTATGGGTGTCCAAATTCTCTGCAGCTTGAAGGTGTAGGGCTAAGAGAAAGGGCTAGATACCCCTTCGAACAGAGATTTTTCAGGACCACACTTAAAACAAAGGGGTAAGAATTTCCCAGAATACACCAGCCACAACGGCAGCAAAGCTGCACCCCGAAGTAAGGAGATGCACAAATTAGTATTTTTTTCATTATTACGATTTTTTTTTACAACAGACAAACATATACATTCTTAACCATGTTTGTGTTTTACCGTCATGGTTAAGAAAAAAAAAGCTAAAATAAAAACCGCTAACTTTCACCATCTATAATCCCTAATAATAACTCCTGTATAGCAGCCCCACAACATTATGTCACTCAATGACACTGGAATACCCTGTCAGAAAAGTCTAGTGGCTGGGAATGACCTTTTTACAGTGTCTGGTATAATGTTAGTGTTGTTTTTGTGTGTTTACATAGATTAACGGTGGCCACGGTGTAAATGCACATTACAGTTACGATCTTATTGCCACATTAGATCATTATGATAACATAATATATGCCCTCAGTGATTTCCTCAAGATAAATACCAAAAAAAAACAACTAGTAACTACAGCAGTCGTTCAAGAGATCGCGATGACGTGTACATGTGCTGTAGTGGTGTCCCAGTTCTTAGGGGTAAATTTTGAAGCCCTTCCCCTTCACACTCTGTTTCAAGGGCCAAGGGGAATGGAAAGGGGTAGTGGAACAACTACTTACTTTAAAAATTCATCATGAGTACTTATTCTAATAACTAGTACAGGTCAGAAAAAGTATGTCAAACGAAAGTTATGCTGAATAACAATGAAACATTATTTCCCCTATGATTTAATGATTATTTGAAACCTTAAAGTATAGTGACTACTTGCATGTAATGCTATGTATGTATAAAATCAGTTTTGTAAATGTACTGTAGTTTGAAATAAACACTAAAGTGGGACGTATCATATTTTATTTGCTAATGAAAAAAAAAAATCCATCCATCCATTACTGTTGACAAAACAAATTTTATTAATGTCGAAATGAGGTTTTTATGAAAAATCAGTAATCCATCTATGTATTTCAGAACCTGCTTGACTTGAGGAGATATTTCTTCATATAAACAATCTCGCACCACGGTGGCTGACAGTCCATTAGGCTGAAGTGCAAGGGACTGGTGTGACAGAGTCATTAGTTCACTGAATGAGGCCTGATCTCACCCTGTCAATGCTGGATAATGGAGGCTCTGCCTTCTAAGAAACACCTCTTACTTTTTAGCAGAGTTGGAAAATCTATATGCTTTCCCATCGCCCTTTAACTTTAAGTGACAGTCATTTCCAGCGCAGTGAGGGCGGTCTTTTTAGCATATTGCATTTATAATGGATCCATTGGTTTATATGCATATGTAAATGTGCGCTCCGGCTGTTTGATATGGATCATTATAAATGTATGCATGCTGTTTGATGTGAATAATATACTGTGTGATGATATTGCAGGGCTCTGTTTGTCCAGCTATTTCGAAAACATAAATATTTGTGTGTTTCGAGATTCATATCGAGCCTTGGATTTAATTGTTTTATAAATGTATAATCACCTTTTTGAAAAACACTTTATGGGCAAGCATAGCCCAGACAAACATAAATAGTGATGAAAGTAAGGATATTATTTGTCATTTATGTATATCTTATAAGTAACCCAGTGTTTGTGTATATGTGTACATCACGTACTATTTCATGTTTGTTTGTTTAAATGGTAAAGTCTAAAGAAGAAATAATGTTAAAATACCAAATTAGTTGTGTTTATTTTTGTTTTAAAGGTGTTAATGACAGAACCAACGTGTTTTCCAAGTTGGTGTGACAGTTACAGGCACATTATTGTTGGGTTAGATTTAGGTTGTGATGTCAGGTGACCAAAATCCAATGTCTAGCCAGCGTCTAAGGACAATATTATTATGATGTCTAATAACAACATCAAATGATGTTGATATTTGGTTGATTTTAGGTTGATTGTAGGTTGTGTTGGAAATTGAAACCAGCGTCATATTGACATCAAATACTGACATTTATTCATCAGGTATGGCAACTAAAATTCAACATCTGATAGACGTCATAGTAGTAACATCCACACATTGTCAAGCTTTAACATCAATAGACGTTGATGTTTGGTTTATTTTAGGTCAGGCGTCGGAGTTTGATGTCAGCCTGACGTTGGGTTGTGACGTCAACATGATTTTCATTTCCAAACAAAATGCAACGTCCCCATCATGTCCTGTGTCTGCTGGGGAAGTATTAGATATTTACTTTTAGATTCTCCTTCTTAACATATCTGGCTTGTGTCAGCTTCATTTTAAGGCCCTGTGTAATCTTAATGCAGCTTCATCTTCATATTGTTGAATTTTCAGTTTTTGAAAACTAAATATGGGTGATTTTTCATACAGTTAAAGCAAGGATGTCCAAAGAGCCAGTGATGTTAAAATTATAAATGTATTCTCATTTACATCTGTCAAAACAGTTTCATAGTAACAGCTTGCTCATAGAGCAGAATTGAAAATGCAATGTCTCAGAACTAACTCATAGACACAATGAAATGAGAAAAAAAACGATAAAATATGCAATGGTATCAAAATATTGTTGATATTTCTTGAGTTATAGTCATGCATTATTTTGGGGAAAAGAGAAGTCTTGCAAATCTCAACAGATTTTATTAACAGTCCAAGCTGTGTAATAACAACAAAGAGATGTTACCATCTTTCTCAATCACAGCTGAAAATTTTTAATTTTGACCGCTTTTCAACAAAACATTACTCTTATCAGGAAATATTAATCCATTGCATTCAATAGTTTGCCTACAGATTTTGAGTCAGGGAAGTCATTTCATAGATTTGACCCAGTACGACCCGCAGTTCAGAACAGTTCATCTTAAAATCACTCCAACTTTTGCTGCTTCGTCTTTGCGTTGTCAGACTTTGCACTCGTTCCCAGCCAGTATGCAAACTCGCTATCTTGCACATGGCTAATCTAATCTGTCAGAGGCAGACGGAGGAATTCAGCGCACGCAATCATGTGTCCCACAGCACCCCTGGAGCAGACGAGGTGTTAACCGTCCTGCTCAGAACGGCCAGAGAAGGTGTCCACGCTGGGATTGGAACCATGACCTTCCTATTCACAGCGCACGGCTTTCAGCACTAAGCCACTTAAAATGTAACTTTTGAACAGAAAATTAACTTTTTGGCACAGCCCCCATGTTTTGCCCCATCATTACATTGGTGTTTCAGGCGCTCAGCCAGACTAAGAGTACAAATCCACAGACTTATCAACCGGACACATATTGGAAGATGATGAAGAGTTCAAAATTAATGTGCGTAATAACATCTGGGGGTTTTCTGATAGTAATGAGATTTTTTTTAAGATGGCAAGGAAGGCATGTGTTAAGTTTTAGGAAATTAGGCTCACAGCTCCAAGATGTTCAAATATGAACAATAGGTTTTGCATCACTTCTAAGGTCTTAAGGCCAAGCGTTGAATGACTAAGAGGTTATTTTTAGAGCAAAACTTAAAAAAAAAAATCCATTCTATTGTTCAAATGTGCACCGTGATTCCCGAGCAAAAACTGCAGAGCATGCATGATTATAGACCGCCGCTTAATCTTGTGGTTTTCTATGGTTCAAATCCTCTGCAAGCTCTCTAGCTCTCCAGCACTCTGCATAGATTAACAGAGACTGAATGAGCTTTTCCCTTTGAAGAATATCCTGAGAAAGCATTCACTTCACACTCGCAATTGTTGCCCTCCAGATTTGCCAAAAGAGCGCTCTCTTGTTGACTAATTTTCAGAGCCGGGAAATTTACCAGTAAAGGGTTTGATAATCCATTTACTGATTTTGACCTTGAGCGTGAAGTCCTCTTAAAGACTAATATGAATTACTGCAGTGTTTTGGCATGCTGACGTGAAGGGTTTGGCAATGGCATTTTTGAAAATCCTCGATGCACCTTGCGAAAGTGTCACTGATGAAAACCATGTCAACACAGCACATTCGGTGCCATTGTAATATTAAATAACGATTGACTAATAAAGCAAATGCCAGATAGCAAATGACAAATAAAACCCATGGAAATAGTATTTTTTTTGCTTGGGAGAAAGTACATCGAGGTGCATGATATTGCAGGCTCGCTTTTTTTAATATGTAGCTCCGACTTTCAATTAGTCCTAACCTTTAGAGCCGTCACTCAAAAGTTTAGAAAAGGGTAAAAAAGATAAGTATAGCGAACGCCTCTAGGTCTTTCTCTGCAGTTTTAAGAAATGTCCTTTCCTGTGAAGGAGACAAATGTAGTGTCATATCCAGAATCTTCTGAACTGAAAGGTGGCTATCGCCCTGAATTGCCCTAATTTCTCCTCGCGGCTATTTGAAATGGATGAGATGAAAAGCTATTGTCGTTTTTGCAGCTGGTTCTTCAAATCTGTAATAGAAAAGGAGAGAGAAGGGACAGATATCTGGTTTTATACCTGTTGTCTTGTTGTGTATATATATGCCTCTGTGTGTGTGTGTTTGTATTCCGTGGAAGCTGAAGTGATATTATGGGCATTATGATATTTCTCTTGTAAAGTCTGTTCAATTGAAGGTTGGTCTCTAGGTTAGGGCTCTAGTATTGCATCTAGAATATAAATCATTGTTTTATTTCTTTCCTGTAGTAGAAGCTAGCTGTTTTTATTGAACAGTTTAGTTTTACCATTTTTGAAACCATTCAGCTGATCTCCAAGTCTGACAAGAGCACGTTTAGTTTAGCATAAATCATTTAATCGGTTTAGACCAGGGTTGCCCAAACTTTTTCATATAAAGGGACAAAAAACAAATATCATTTGAGAGTTTTGGGCCAAACTAGTTTACATCAAAGTTGCCATGGATAATTGCGAATTTTCTTTTCATAATATTTAAAAATCACCAGAAAAACATTATTTTGAATTGTAGTAACTAATGCAGTACAATTTTTTGCAATATAAAACTTATTGCAATAAAAGCATAAACAATCACATTTATAACAGTAAAGTTCAGTGCTAAATATGTAGTCAAACAGAATATTCCTTTGTCTTGATTTGCTCAGCAAAGTTTCTGCATTGTCTTCTATCCTTCGGGTGATTGTATGTACGTTTTAAACTAAATTACAGCTTTTAAACTGAAACATTTCATTTAGCTTTTTGTAGCTTAACAACAAAACAAATAAATAAAGATAAAAAATAAATAAAAAATAGGTTACATTACATTTGAAATGAGAGATCCCATCTAAACCATCCCCATCATTCTCCCTCTTCTCCGATAAGATGGCAGGCCAAATCAAAGGTTACCATGGGCCAACTTTGGCCCACTGGCCCTAGTTTGGGCATCTCTGGTTTAGACTAATTGTAGAGTTAATAACATCCTTGATTATTAACTTAGAAAATTGCAAAGTAACCTAGAAAATAGCAATATAATTTCTTCTTTAGTATACAATGTAACTACCAAATAGTCACACTTTAAGTACACTTTCAGAAACAAATGTACAATGTTATACCAAAGAAGGTACAAACCCTTGTCACTGGGGCAATACCTTTTTATGGGACAAAACTGTACTTTAAGAAAAGAAACAAATTTGTACCTTTTAACGTCATGATTTGTACCATAGGAAACTGAAATGTTTCTTTGTTTTTAAAAACCTGCAGATACAATAATGTATACTTTGTGAAAGGTACCACCACAGTGACAAGATACTTTGTACCGTAACACTGTCAAAAATGCTTACCAAACATTTATTAAAATGCCTTAAATGTTTAATTTACTATACCTATAGTTTTATGTTTTAGTTGTTTTGTATTATAGTATTATATAACAAAAAAAATTATGTTTATAAGTATCTTTAAACATACTTTTAAATGATGATTCTTGTTTTAATATGGAAATCATTCATATTAATCACATTGCCTTTCCAGTCATATTTATTGTTCAACATTTTTGTACCTTTTATATGAGAACAATTGTGTACCTTCATTTCAGTTGTACCATAAAGGCACAGAACAGTATCATAAGAGGTCTTTTCAGTACCATAAGGTAAAAAATTTTACAAAGGTACAAAACTGTTTCTCAGGGAACATTATTTGTACCATCGTGTACCTTATTTTCTGAGAGTGTACTGTAGGACAATTATCTAAAAAAAAAAAAAAAAAAAAATTTGAGAGATGCTAATGGTCTTATCCAATTCAATGATCTGTGCTAAGCTAAAAGTGCTGCTGTCAGACTTGGAGATCAGCTGAATGGTTATTATCAAAAATGATAAAACTCAATTGTTTAACCTTAGGGGACTTGTAAAATGATAATGTTTAAAAGAACATTTTTAAAATCTACAGTAACAAACCTGGCAATTTCAAGAACCTTCTGTGTAATAAAAAGTTGCAGAGATCTTTAATGAACAGAATCTTTGTGCACAGTGTAAAGTCCTTCATTTGGGACACAGCTTATGTTTTCAGGTCTTATTTGTAAACCCTTTTTCACTTGTAAGAAAATGTTGCCTTGCGATCATTTTGACTCTGTTAATGGAAACTTCGTGAATATGGTCAATTCTATGGAAATTTCACCCTCATTTCATGAATCTATTTTTGCTAAATACAAATATGGTCTGAACTTTGAGCTCAAAAATGTCCACTTTCAAACCCATTAATATAATATGCAGTATTTTTGTTTTCAGTGCCATTTAATAAAACATCATAGATTCTTTGTTAACAGGCTTTCAATTTGTTGGCAAGGCATTAACTTTCAACTTCCAAACATCAACTGTTTTGAAAAAATTAAAATGTGTTATATTTTTGGCACTTCAGTTTTCAGGTTTGGCCTGTGGAGTAAATACTGGCTTTTTGTTTTGTTTTTTCTGTTTTCCACTGCAGGCCAAATTAATTAAATCATGCTGTTATCATTATGTGGCTGTGCTGGAATGCTCATCAGAGTTGGTGGTAGTAATAATAATAATGATAATAATAATAATAATAAAATCTGTTTAGCATTTTATAGATGCAAAATAATAGATTTTAATATTGTTTTTTACTTAAAGCAACATTGCCATTATGCAAACAGACTTTAATTTAAAGGGTTAAAGTTAATGTTGTCAAATGATTAATTGTCATTAATTGCATTCAAAATAAAAGTTTGTATTTACGTGATGCAAGTGTACTCACTGTGTATAAATATTGTTTATATATAAATAAACATATACAAAATAAAAAGCATATATATATATATATATATATATATATATATATATATATATATATACTGTATATTTGTATAGAATTTGTATTAGAAATAAATATTTATTAATATTTAATTAGTATTTAATAAATCATTCATTCATTCATTTTCCTTCCGCTTAGTCCCTAATTTATCAGGGGTTGCCACAGCAGAATGCACCGACAACTATTCCAGTATATGTTTTACGCAACAGATGCCCTTCCAGCTGCAACCCACCAATGGCATACACCCTCACACTCATACACAATCTGTTTTATATAAATTTTGAAGTGTACAATTTTTTTTTTCCCAACTTTCTACATGTATGTGTGTATTTATATATACACAATAAATTGATTCAGTCATTTCCTTTTCGGCTTAGTCCCTTTATTAACCTCGATTTGCCACAGCGGAATGAACCGCCAACTTATCAATCACTGGAAAACATCAATACACACTCATTTACACACATACACTATGGCCAATTTAGCTTACCCAATTCGCCTGTACTACATATCTTTGGACTTTTGGGGGAAACCGGAGCACCCGCAGGAAACCCATGTGAACACGGGGAGAACATGCACACAGAAATAGCAATTGACCCAGCCGAGGCTCGAACCAGCGACCTTCTTGCTGTGAGACAATTGTGATACCCACTGCGCCACCGTAACGCCTACACAATAAATATGAACACATATAAACATATTATGTAAATGCAAGCTTTTATTTTGGACGTTCTATTACACTTTTGACAGCACTAGTTAAAATCCGTAATACTTTAATCCTGGCTAATGTTGGTAAAGAAATGTGTGTCAGATTGTGTAAAACATAACATACATGCTTTTATGATGTTTTGTCTTTATGTATAATTATTTAATAATGACACACAAGGGTTAACTCATGTTTTCCCTTTTCTCTTTGTGTGCTGTTCAACAGGTGCAGTGTGGACAACAAAGTATCACGGGTGGCATGGCTCAACCGGACCACCATCCTCTTTACTGGCAATGAGAAATGGTCATTGGACCCTCGGGTGGTTCTGCTAAACACAGCAGTCAACGAATACAGTATAAAGATCTTAAATGTCAACTTGTACGACGAGGGCCCGTATGTATGTTCCATCCTCACAAACAAGAAGCCAGAGTCGACCAGAGTGCACCTCATCGTACAAGGTAAACCTTAAAAAGACTTTTGAAATCTTTACATCATTTAATGTGCGCATGAGAGAAAAGCAGCTCTGCGTTGGGTTGGGATTTTGTTGACATTTGGGTTGGGTAAATAACGGCTGACAAACTACTTTGATTCTCCTTTTCCAGGCTGATGTAATTAAATGAAACTGAGCAGATGTGACTCCCGGTGATGAAATTGGGATTTAATCTGGGTGTAATTTCAAAATCGTTGATGGATATTGATTTAAGACACGCAGCCCAGAGAGCAGCGGAAAAATAGGGCAGAAGGCTTTGTTTTCTCCTCACTAAATCAAGTGTCGATTCTCAGACCTTTGTCGTGATTTACAGCGCAGTCGATCGCAGTCATAATCACGCTCCAAAAAAACAATTAACATCGCCGTAGCCAAATCCGTCTACACTTCAGATATGAGCCAAAAAATCACTAACGCCACATTCTTCCAAGCATCAGATCTTCCATGTTTCTGAAAAAAAAAAAGCAATGTTTCGGTTAATAAAATGCAGCCTTATCAAATGCTCATTAACCTTTAGCGCTTTGTCCTGACATCAATTACTGCAGGCTTAAATAACTGAACAAACAGACCAAGGTGCTTATTTTTTTGTCCTGATTAGAAACGCAAAACGCAAATTGGACCTGTTCGGTTTTTCGCTTAACCCGCAATTCAATTAATTATCGAGTCTTCGGCGCGCTTTTAACACATCCATCAACGCTTAGCATCTGCGTCGCGCAACATAAGCGTGCTGTTGTGGCACTCGAAAGTGCACTTAAGATATTGAATTGTTTTGCAGCGCGCCTCTTTTCCCTTACACCCTACAGTCGCATGCTGAGCGGTGTACAATTTCAGCCTAGTGTTCTTGAGAATGGATCTGAGAGCTTTCTGAACAGATGGGGTCTTGGTGTGCCTTTACTGTAATGCTTTGTCTCAGCTTTGTTAAATCTTGCCACGCTCAGCTAAAGTCTGCCTACACAAACTGTAGCGTCCTGTCTATTTCTGTCATCAAGTGAGGCTCCGTTCCTCTTAAACTCCGAGCTCGTTATTGCATCGTTTCTACTTAAAATGCAAAGAGAAGCCTCACATATCGCTCTTGACATCTACATGCTTGTTTTTAGGTGTCCTAACATATTTCACGCTTCGGGTTTTAGGTCACTCGTTAGCGCTTCTCAAACGGGACAGTGTTCCATTAGGTTTTGCATTCACCATCCTGTAGTGTATCAGCGATACATCTATTTATGTGGTTGATGACTGCAGCTGAGGGTATGTGTCTCTGTAAATGGCCTCATCGTCTTCCGCGCCATCGATCGGATGAATCGATCAGATGCAATGCGAGAGGAGACATGCGTCGCGCGAGTGTGCTGCGCAATCCGAAACCTGAGGTTTTCCTCCGAGCTCCTTCCCCGAGGTACACAAAGCATTATTCTTATAAAACCACTACATGTAGAAGACAAATGAAGGTCATTATAGTCCAGGGAGGAATATGTGTATTTTATTGTATGCACTTGCATTTAGAGGAACATTGTTGCTGAAACAACCTGCTTGTTAGCGCTGATGCAAAATAATGTAAATTTTGCTGGCTAGGTTTGTTAAGTCTACTGGGATAAATAGAAACAAACTATAGAACTTTGTTTGTCTTGGCTTAATTTAAAGTACACTGTAAAAACTAAGTAGTGAAATAAACAAAATGAGTTCATTTTATGCAAATATTATCGTATTAAAGGGATATTTCACCCCAAAATTTTAATTCTGGAATCATTTACTCACTCTGCACTTGTTTCAAACTAGTTGGAGTTTTTTTTTTTTTTTTTTGTTCAGTGGAACACAGAAAAAGATACTTTAAAGAATGTGAAGAACGAAATCTGTTACCATTACTTCCATAGTATTTGTATATTATATTTTTCCCACTTTTGATTTTCGTGGTTTCTTGACCATTTCTATTTCTTCACAATATCATGTATGGAGCAAGGCAAGGGTGAGTAAATAATGACCGAATTTAGATTTTTGGGTGAACTATCCATTTAGAATGACGTTAGGTTGTTTTGCAGATTTCTAGTTTAAAATATTCATCCCAATTTGTATGTAGAATAAATGTTCAACTCAAGTTTTAGTTTGTGTTTTAGCACAGATAATTAATTATTATTACTTAATTATTAATTAATAATTATTACTTAATTATTAATTAATAGTGAGAGATATGTTTATTTTTAATGTTTCTTTGCTTTAGGATTTACATTTATTGTTATGCGTATTCTTTGTAGTGCCAAGTTATCTTTGCTGTGCCTTCCATTTGATTCAAACATTAGGAAAGAGTGGATAAACATTATCTTGGATGAAGTTCCAGGTCACATTAGTAAGATGTTGGTCTTTTGTTCACTACATTTAAATATTAACTCTCATTTTGTTTACAAACAAGGCACAGTTTGACGCTTGATTTTATCAAGAAAGATAGAAACTTAAAGACTATATTGGGTCCAACAGACTACAAAAAGTCTGTAGCAGTGGTCTCAAACTCTTGGAGTGCCGCGGCTCTGCAGATTTTAGCTCCAACCTCCTCCAAATCGCACCTGCTTAATAGTCTCTAGTAGTCTTGAACGTCTTGATTAGTTGGATCAGCTGTGTTTGTAAAGAGTTTGAGCAAAATTGTGCAGAGCTATGGCCCTCCAGGAATTAAGTTTGTGACCCATGGCCTATAACGTACATTAAGCATTATTCTTATAAAACAACATGTAGAACACAGAAGGTCATTATAGTCTAAGGTGGAATATTTTTTTTATTTATTATTATTTTTTATTTTTTTTATTTTATTTTATTTTATTTTGTGTTTTGTTTTGTTTTATTTTATTTTATTTTATTTTATTTTATTTTATTTATTTATTTTTTTTTTTTGTTTTGTTGTTTATTTTTGTTTATTTAATTTAATTTATTTATTTAATTCATTCATTCATTTTCTTTTCGGCTTAGTCCCTTTATTAATCCGGGGTCGCCACAGCGGAATTAACCGCCAACTTATCCAGCATTTGTTTTACGCAGCGGATGCCCTTCCAGCCACAACCCATCCCTGGGAAACACATCCACACATTGTCATTCACACACATACACTACGGACAATTTAGCTTACCCAATTCACCTGTACCGCATGTCTTTGGACTGTGGGGGAAACCGGAGCACCCGGAGGAAACCCACGCAACCACGGGGAGAACATGCAAACTCCACACAGAAATGCCAACTGGCCCAGCCGGGGATCGAACCAGCGACCTTCTTGCTGTGAGGCGAACGTGCTAACCACTCGGCCACCGTGGCGCCTATTTATTTAATATAATTTTTAATTTATATTTTATTTTCATTTTTGTTTCATTTATTTTATTTTATTTTAGTTTAGTCAAACATTGTAGCTGAAAAAACTTTTGTATAGTGCTGATGCAAAAAATCTGAATTTTGCTTGCAAGGATATAACCTGAAAACCAAACTATAACTTATTTGTCTGGCCTTGCTTTCAAGTAAAATGTCATTTACTTGGATGCTTGGAGGAATTCAGTTTCCACAAATGTTTTGAAAATTTACGAACTTATCAGGTTTTACATTGCATTTGCAACACATCAGAGGAGAAAAGTTATTTTGATCGCACGCAGGTTTGTTGAAGTGAAAAGCAATAACTGTTTCTGCTTTTGACTCAGCAGAGACAAAATATCCATCAGGCTTGTTTTTGGTGGAATATGATCGTCGTATATGACTAAATATGATATTCAGCTGCAGTTCCAACCTCTTCAGAGTGTTTCTGTGATATAATAAATCAGTCTGTGTTTATCTCTCAGGCGTGTGTTTACTAAAGCGCAGTGCACAAAAAAAATCACGATAAATACAACATTTTTAGTTTATGAAAAGTGAAACACAAGTCAGTGTTTTTATTTTGCATAACTCTAACCCAAACTCTGCACTCAACTGAAGTGTCTTTAAAATATATATTAAAATGTCTGTAAGGTAAGCGGTTTAATATGAGGCCAGTGAATAGGTCCTGTTTTTTGGCCATTTGCATATTTGCGGTTGGTACAGCACATTAGCTTGTTTCAAGGTCACAGGGTGGAGAGATCTGTAATGGATGAGCTCACAAAATACCTGTTTTGTCTCTCTCAGCTTGCATGGAAAGCACAGATATACACAGGTGGTGTGGGGACTGAAACTGGCTGTTAAAATGCACTCATCCGCAGCCAATTTGGCTCTGTATTCTCACTAAACAATATCTCCAGGTTTTTATCAACACCGATGTCCTCTGATGTCTATTAGCAAACTATATTTGCTTTACTTCAAATCTTAGATAATCATAATTGTATCGCTTAGATAATCATAATTGTATCGTACTGTGCAAAAGTAGGCTACCAGTATTTTAACCCCCCAAAAAATAAATAAATAAAAATCAAGTCAGTTATTTTGAAAGGATAGATCCCCCCAAATGTTTCTTTTAATTCTGTCATCATTTAGTCATCCTTCATTTGTCACAAGTTTTTTTCTCTTCTGTTGAACATAAAATAATATATTTTGAAAAATGCTGACAATGCTGAAAATGAATCATTGACTTGCATACTTTTTCCCCCCACTATGGAAGCCAATAGTTACAGGTTTTGAACATTCTTCAAATTATCTCAGTTTGTGTTCAGCAGAAAAAAAGAAACTTATAAAAGTAAGGAATCAATTGTACCATCAGGAGTCGAGTGACAGGTAAGGTGAGAGTTCAAACACAGTTTATTAATAGCTTAGTCAAGCAGGCAATGGTCAACAGGAGCAAACAAATGCATAAGGGTAATCCAATTTCGTAGTTGTGGTCACAGGCATAAGGTCGGTGCAGGAGACCAACAGCATAAACTATAACAAAAACAGGGATCAAAAACCACGAAAGAACGAGAAGAACCACGAGAAGTACACGGATGACTTACTACTTCCGGCGAGATTCTGAAATGTGCATCCGATGCATGCTATACTATCCCATGATGCTCCATGAGAGAATTCATGAATGGCAGTGTAGCGACGCAACTGACGTGGGCAGGTCACGTGATCATGACAAAATGATGGATGTAGTACGTGTGAGTTTCATTCATACTACTCGCATTCATACTGTATAGAACACACTTTTCTAACAGTCGAGTATTAGTTAAATGCAGTTTCTACAGATACAGGATAATCAGTCCATGATGAGTTACCAGCTGTGTGTAATCAGGGGTGATCCAGAACTGGTGTGTGTGTGAGGTGCCTGATGGGAGATGTAGTTCGTATAGTGGCAGAATTGTAGCCCGGGTGATAATGCATATTTTCCAGTGATCTTCAAAGCCTAGATTGGTGGCAATCATGACACCAATTGTCCGGGATTAAACGGTAAGGTTATTTTTAGGTGAAATTCCATTTAAGTGTATACAGCAGGGGTGACCAATTACCCTGCTCCTGGAGATCGACTGTCCTGCAGATTTCAGTTGCAACCCATATCAAACACTCCTGCCTGTAATTATCTAGTGCTGTTGAGGTCTTAATTAATTGGTTCAGGTGTGTTTGATCAGGGTAGGAGCTGAACTCAGCAGGAAGGTCGATCTCCAGGAATAGGAAATTATATTTTCTTTTCTTTTGTTTAATACAGAAAATAAAAGAATTTTTTTTTTCTAGTAATTGAAATAATCCAGTGAAAATTTTGTCAGATATCTTGCATAACAAATATCTCACAGGATTAAATGAAGTTTAGAAATGTAAACTGATATTTCTGTATGACACACTACGACAAAATATAGAACAACTTGCTAAAGATTTTTGAGTGAAAATACTAGGAGTTAAAGACTTTTGCACAATAATGAATATGATACAGTTGTAGGATTTAAAATAGAGATTTTAGATTCACAATAGAGCAAATATAGTGTGCTGATAGACATTAGAGGAACTTAATGGTCCTATGAAGTGCTTTAAAATGTGCATTTTTATTCAATGTTTGACGTACTGTCAACTGAAACATAAAGACAGGGTGGGACAAAGAGTAGCTCTGTTTTTATCACAGCTCTGGCAGTGAGAGTGGTTGAACTCAACTGTATCAAATGAAAGCAATTGAGAAGTGTTTAGTATAGAGAAAGTATAGAGCATTTGATTGGTCAAGATTTGATGAGAAACTGAAGTATGAGGTGACATAAATTATTGTTTCTTTGATCTGTTTTCTGCTTTGAATGCTTTGCTTTGGCGTTTGGATGTTTATATTAAGTTAAGCATACATTTTATCACTGTTTTGGAGCACATTAGCTTTTAGATATCCTTAAAACTAAAATACTAACACTAACATCTATTTTATTTTTTTGTTTTTGGTACAAATACTAGTGGCCTAAGACTTTTGTACAGTACAGTAAATCAGTTTCACCCATGCATATCACAAAGCTAAGTTAAATGGGTGGCCTATATGCAGAATATGACGTAAAGACCATCTCCTGATTCTTAAAAGAGAGAGAGAGCAAACAAGGTCATGGCGGTGTTGATGATGTTAAATGGAGCACTGTTGTCCTTGTTGTTATAACAACAAAACCATTTTCCTCCAGAATAACAACGAAAACAATTGTGAGTACAAAAAACAAAGAAACTGCTAGACGACTCCCAAGACATCTTTGCACTGAGGATTTGTTCAGACAAGCACAAAAACACAGACTCCAGCAAACACATTTGACTGATGCTTTGATGCCAGATGAAATTACCAATCCTCACAAACAAATCTTCATCTAAACTAATACGAGACGTGCTCTTCAGATTCATGCATGGATCCTTAGTATATATATATATTTTATACTTAGTTTCCACATGTCGGTGCCAGTTTGCAAGATGCTTCTCCATCTGCTTGAAATGTGACATTTGACGAAGAGAACATGCTGTAAATCAATGGTGTAATATCATCTGGTTTGGCTCCGGGATTGATAGACACAGAAGTTATTTATCACATGCTGAATAATACCAGAACAACTGCTTTAAACATGGATCATTTTTAGAATCTAATTATAGAGGGTGACATGGTTGCTCAGTGGTTAGCACTGTCGCCTTAAAGCAAAATGATCGCTGGTTCGAGTCCCAGCTGGGGCAGTTGGCATTTCTGTTCTCCCCATTTTCGTGTGGGTTTTCCTCTGCGTGCTCCTGTTTCCCCCATAGTCCAAAGACTTGCAGTATAGGTGAAAGGAATAAACTAAATTGGTCGTAGTGTACAGTATGTGTGTGTACGGATGTTTCCCAGGTCTGGGTTGCAACTGGAAGGGCATCCGCTGTGTTAAACATATACTGGATAAGTTGGCGGTTCATTGCACTTTGGGGACCCCTGAGGAATAAAGGGACTAAGCTGAAGGAAAATGAATTAATCTAATTATAGCTCACTATTATTATTTGCTATATACTTTATAAAAGGGCCACGAAACCCCCCTCTTTCAGTTCAAGTTTACCTCAAAAGTTTTTCTTCGTAATGGGTGTGGAGCTCTGTGGGCAGAGAGAGGAGTGGGCGTGGCCGGCAGTGCAGGGGAAAAAGAGTTGAGCAAACAGTTGGCTCACAAAATGAGACACAAACTGTGAGGAAACCCATGATTTTATCATTTACTGACTTAAAATGCAAAGAAATAAACAGTAAGTAATCTAATGTCCTGTTACATTTGTTATTTGTAATTTCATATACACAATTTGTTATATCATTATAAAGATAATAGTGTTTATTTAAACACTACAAATGAGGAGGGCTTCTCTCCTTCTCAGTCCCTGGGTCTAAATGCAGACACAGTGGATAGCAGTGTAGCAGGTCTCTTTCCCTGTCTATTTTAACCATTAGTGCTGCCGGTTGAATTTTAAAAAATGTTAAAAAATAACACTGCAGCATGGATATAGGCTCTCGTGAAAAATCAAGAATAATAAGAATTAAAAATAATAATTAAGAAGCAGGGTCTTCTCATAGGATAAAAAAACTCCACTATGAATATTAATGAGAAACAAACACGTCATCACTCCACTAGCAGATTCGTGATGCGTCACCGATTTTGATCGCGCCTCAAAAATTATTTTAAACCTGGAAGATGAAATTACCTGACAAAGGCTCCAAATTATCCAGCTTTCCTCACAATTAATGCTGACAGGTTCTAACGTTGTCTTAACTGATGCTCAACACACAAATCTGTTAAAAGTACTCCAGGGTGTCCTGAACCTCTAAAGAGATATTTCACCAAAACATGAACATTTGCTTTTAGTTTACTTATTCTTATAATTCCCTTTAAAAATTAATAAGAATGAATAAGTTAATAAGTTTAAATTAATACGTTTATTTTATTATTTGTTTATGGACGGTTAGATGAATTTTATTGTCTATTAAGAAATAAGTAATTACTTCAGCATTTTTTACTTCCTCTCCTTCTTTTCTTGTTCTTCTTGTTCCTCATTTTTTGGTTACTATAAAAATAATTAATCAAAGAGATGTTTCACCAAAACATGAACATTTGCTGTTAGTTCACTTACTTTATTCCGTAAGCAGAATGTTAACGTAGATTTTTAGCTGGAAACTTCAGCACCTACTGACATTTTAACATTCACACTGAAAGTTCGCTCTGGACGCCCTGGCGACAACGCTCTCTGCCTTCACAGCTCTACTGGCAAGAGTGGTCAAAGTTCACTACATTGATCTCATATTTAAAGGGGCCGTTGCAGCATATCAGCAAATCAGTTACATTCCCAGATAAAAAGCAGGCTGTCCAGCATTAAAATGTTGCACGCCTTTAATCAAATTCATTTAACTATGGAAGAGTAGTTTCGTGTGTTGTGGCTTTGTTCCACTATGTCTGTTTGTCCTAAAAATAATCTGAAACAGTAAACGTGTTTTGTACTGTCATTATAGTTAGCATGAGATTCCCGCTTTAAAATAAAACATTAAAGCACATCAGTAATTAATAAGTAATAGTAGTAAATAAGTAAATACTTTAGCGTTTATCTTCCCCTCCTGCTTATCTTAGTAATCTTGTTTCTCATTTTTGTTTGCAACACAATAGTTGATAACTAATAACGTAAATAACACAACCTATTTTAAAAGCATCTACAAGTTTCACTTTCTGCTCAATCGGCTTACACTATGGAACCAGAAATGACTTGAGGGGATTTGATTACTCTCAAAATAGGAGCTATTGTATCCGAATAATTCTTTAATATTTACACAAATATTTGTTGATGGAAAGATTTATTTTAAAATATAATTTATCCAGTGATATTTTTATTAATCAGATTTTATTGTAACATAATATATTTAATATAAATAATAATAATAATAATAATAATAATAATAATAATAATAACAACAACAATAGCTCATGTTGAATCTGAATAGTCTTTTATTATTAACATAAATGCAGATTATTTATTTATTTATTTATTTATTTATTTACTTATTTATTTATTCATTTTAAAATATAGTTTGTCCGTTCATGTTTGCTTATTTTTTAGTTATTATATTTTATTGTAACTGAATATATTGAATAATAATAATAATAATAATAACAACAACAACAACAACAATAGCAAATGTTGCATCTGAATTGTCTTTTATTATTAACAAATGCAGATTTATTTATTTATTCATTCATTCATTCATTTTTAAAATATAGTGTCCATTCATGTTTGCTTATTTATTAGTTATTATATTTTGTTGTAA
>CAIGQQ010032849.1:92393-165773 GCA_903798035.1 Danio albolineatus
AATAATAATAATAATAATAATAATAATAATAATAATAATAATAATAATAATAATAACAATAATAGTATATATTTTTTGTTTTTATTAAATTTATTATTTTATTTATTTGAGAAAAAAAATATTAAGATGTTTGGTTGTTTTTTCAGAGCAGATTAAAAAAAAAAGAGTAGTTCTTCACCATAGTGTGCCAGGCATAAGTAGAGGAAGAGACGACACAGCACAGGTAAACAGAGACATGTGCAGGCCACACAGGGAGCCTAAGACTGTCAGCAAGCGAAGAAACAGCGAGGATAAGATGGAAAGTGCGACTCAAGTGGGAAAAGGGGAAAGATGCATACGGCTCAGTGCAGGTAGAGCATGAAAGGTGATGATCACACTCCATATGTTCCATTAGCAGGAGGCGAAGAGGATCATCGCAAGTTTAATTTGCACCAGAGTTTACACATTGTTAAGAGCATAATTTATTGGAAGTCGAGCAGAGAATAAAACAAATGCTGTGTTTTTGCCAAGAACACCTTAGTGGCATTGAATTTATTTAGGTGAATTAGTGCTATTTGTTTTTACTTAAAACTCCAGTATACTCGAAATGAGGGTATTTTCTGCTTATTGCTTAGGTTAAAAAAAAGTTGTAAATATGCAAGCTGTGATGCACTGTTAATGAAAGTCTCTGTTCTGGTATGTTTATATTGACAAAAAACTATGTGCTGCAAACTTTTCTGCAACATAGGCTCATTATGAAACCATAGCCCTATATACAATTCTGGAGATGGCAAATGATGTAGCCAGAACTACGTATGGCTGTATTTCAACTTTAAAACGAACACTATCGTGTGGTATGACACCGTTCCTTTTTTCACATACCAGCTGACCGCTTACCTCCATATAGACGGCTTCTTTTCTGCTGTTACCAGTTTGTTCTGTAGCTCAACATGTACATCAGCAGACTTAAGATGCAGAGTGGAGATGACTGTGACAACGAGGTTCAAGTCCGGTAAATGGCGATTCCAGAAAGCAGGCAAGACAAAAACAAAACTCAAGAAATGAAATAAGTAAATAACAGGGTAGGGTGTCAGGGTGGCACAGTGAGTAGCACTAAAACATATGCGGGATAAGTTGGCGGTTCATTCCACTCTGGCGACACCTGATTAATAAAGGGACTAAGCCGAAAAGAAAATGAATGATTGAAATAAGGTGAAAATGTGGTAAAATCTGAAAACGTAGTAAAAATCAGGGGGGTTTTCTTTTTCTGGATTGCTTTTAAAAAAACACTATTGGTTGGGTTTTGGGAAGTTGAAGGGTGGGGGGGATTGGTCTGTTGGTCAGTCAGTAAGTCAGTTAGTTGACAGCGTCCTCTGGTGGATTTATGTGAGAACAGGCGCGAATGGCATACACATGAAAATGGCATGACAAAGCATACACAGCTGCCTCTGGCAATGTAGTCCAAAAAGGCATTCAGGAAATCATGTGATGGCAATGAGTTTACATTGGAGATCAATATAAAAAAATAATACTTTTTATTGTTTACCTTTAACTTTTTGTAAAAAAATAAAATCTTTTAAATTTTGAAGGAATTGTTTTATGACAGCACAGAGAGACTAATCTCTCCCTAGTTTGACTATGAGCATAATGTTACCGATTAAAGGACCGATCACACCGAATGCCATTTTTGCGTTGAAAGGCGCCTTTTTTGAATGATTTACTAACGGCTGCAAACATTTTGCATGCTGCTTATGCACGCTGCCTTTCGCCGCCTGCTGCACCTTGCATTTTTGCCGCGCTGTGCACTTGCAGTTGAAAAAAAAAGAACTCTCAGCAGAAATATGTCATGTCAGTTTTTTATTCTCCAATCAATTGAAAGCAGAGGCGGGGTTTATGTTGAGGTGCCAGCAGTGTTTGTGTTGTCAAAATGACCACGGAGACTTTTGAAGATAGAGGAGAGACTAGTGGTTTCTGTTTTTACACAATATTAATAATATATCACAATATTATCATTCGTTCATTGATTTATTTTCTTTTCAGCTTAGTCTCTTTATTAATCTGGGGTCGCCACAGCAGAATGAACCACCAACTTATCCAGCATATGTTTTACACAGCGGAT
The DNA here is from genome assembly GCA_903798035.1 of Danio albolineatus. NCBI lineage: Eukaryota > Metazoa > Chordata > Actinopteri > Cypriniformes > Danionidae > Danio > Danio albolineatus. The sequence continues at coordinate 94,492 of CAIGQQ010032849.1, forward strand.
GCTCTTCCAGCTGCAAACCATCACTGGGAAACATCCATACACTCTTGCTTTTACACCCACACAAACACTTTTATTAATTTAACTTATTCAGTTCACCTGTACTGCATGTTTTTGGACTTGTGGGGGAAACCAGAGCACCCGGAGGAAACCCACGCCAACACAGGGAGAACATGCAAACTCCACACAGAAATGCCAACTGACCCAGCTGCTATGAGGCAATAGCACTACTCACTGCGCCACCATGTCACCCTTGTCACAATAATATGAAATATTAAAATTAAACCAATATCAACAACAACACTCGCACACAATACGCAGCTGATTTAGTCATTGCGCTTTTTATGTTGTTAGGCATCACACTTCTTTTTTTTCTTGTCAATAAAAATGCATTACAAAAGAGCGTTTGGTGTGATCGGCTCCTATGACTTGTTCACACCAAGACGCTTTTCGCTCTTGCTTATCGTCAATTTCACGAGTGTGTCCTCACTGCATCCTCTAGCACGATGACATACTGGATCAGGTCCAACACATAGTGGACATGCATGCACAATCGGTTGTTGCTAGAAATGAGAATTATTTGTATTAATTATTAAATTACCCATTACATTGTGTTGTTAATGTCTACACCTACTCCATCCCTGAACACAGCACTCACAGTTATGAACAACACAGGCTCGTACCAAAAACGTACTTTTAAAAATTCGGAATAAATATAGGTAACACTTTATTTCCATAGTTCATTTTCGATGAGTATCAGCAGACTGTCTGCTTAATATCTATTGATACAGACATTCAACAGACATTTAACTGACTATAAGAAACTTTGCAAGTACATGTCAACTTACACTAACCCCAACCTTAACCCCAACCTAACAGTCTACTTATAATCTAATGAGAATTACTTGCACTGTTACTTAAATTCAACAAACAGAACATCAAAATAAACTGTGACCTAAATATAATACACATCAGTAAATCAAACGTCTCAAATTACATTTGCATTTGATTTCAAAATGTGAAATTGGTGTTTGAGGAGGAACGAATGTAGACTGCAGGAAATGGGGTGTGGCATGAGAGAATATTTGATTCACCTCTTGTTTTGTTTTGTTTTGTTTTGTTTTGTTTTGTTTTGTTTTGTTTTGTTTTGTTTTGTTTTGTTTTGTTTTGTTTTGTTTTGTTTTGTTAAATATCTCATTGAGTTCTGGAGTTCTAGCCATGTTAGTAACTGTGGCCCTACCCATTTTTAACATTGTGGCCTCCTATCACAGATCTGAATAGAAATTGCAGCTCTTGACCCAGCGGCTTTGACTGATTAGACCAAGTCTTGTTGTTATGATAAACAAATTAGCCACTACAATTCGTCAACATCTCTACAAATATTTTGCCCTGTCTGCCCACTTTTTGGGTGGAATGGTGATGCTTTTTTCACAACACTAAATGCGTGCACCCCTAATATACTTGACGAACCTTGACGGACCGAACAGAAGAAATGAACCAGAAGCAATTTCCACGTCACAGAAAGTGGTACCTCAGAGCCACAACTACAAAGTGTTTAAATTGTTTATCAGCCAGAGTAGACCTTTCCAGAAGTTGAATTTTTCATGCTATTTTCAACATTTTCAATGATCCATTATTTTTATTTTATAAGTTATGTAACGGAGGCCAGCTAGTGAAGTGCTAGGCAGGTAACCCTCACTCCTCTCTTGTGCTCTAGTTAGAGACGCTAGAGGCCATGGTATTTAGCCTCCTTGTTAGAGCAACTGACTCCCATACAATGAATTGCCAGTTCGATCCCAGCCCAGGTTTACACGTGGGGACTCGTCCGGGATGGGAGTGAGGTTTAAGGGGTTGAGTGTAACGGAGGCCAGTTAGCGAAGTGCTAGGAAGGTAAACCTCACTCTTCTGACCACTAAAGGTGCTCTAGCGAAAGACGCTAGAGTCTTTAACCTCATTGTTAGAGCTGGTTTCATCCCATCTTACACCGCGTTGGGCACAATAGGACCAGTGGGTTACAGTTATATTATCATTATTGATGTATTAATATTAATATACCATATCTTCATTCATTCATTCATTTTCTTTTCAGCTTAGTCCCTTTATTAATCTGGGGTCGCCACAGCGGAATAAACCACCAACTTATCCAGCATTTGTTTTTACGCAGCGGATGCCCTTCCAGCCACAACCTATCTCTGGGAAACATCCATACACACTCATTCACACTCATACACTACGGACAATTTAGCCTAACCAATTGACCTGTACCACATGTCTTTGGGGGAAACCGGAGCACCCGGAGGAAACCCACGCAACCACAGGGAGAACATGCAAACTCCACACAAACACCAACTGACCCAGCCGAGGCTCGAACCAGCGGCCTTCTTGCTGTTAGGCGAACGTGCTACTCACTACGCCACCGTGGTGCCCATCTTCATATTCATTTGAAATATATCAGAGCCTTTATGAGGTATTTCGCTTAAGATGTTCCCTATGTAGATAGTGAGGCAGCTCTCTAGGTTGTACGTTCATCCTTATCAACGCACCTTTGCTGCACCATTTCATTAAAGAGATTCAACACGTATTACCTGATGAGCAGGATGTCATATAGTTTATTATGTATCAGAGGGTAAAAGCGTGGCAATTTAATTAGATGTCCCCGTAAACAACAAGCGGGATTACCGTCTCCCGTGTGCTCAAGTGTAATGATGTGTCTCTGTTTTAGATTAGTCTCGAACTTTCTCCTCCACGGGGAGAGGGATAAGGCGGCCTCTCAATTCACTGCACATTTGCGTAATAAGCTTCAGCTCTTGTTACTGGATTGAGGAGTAGCTCTTTCCCTCATTTTAAAGAGCAGTAATGAGCCATTGGAAAGATTCAGGAGGGTTATGAGAATATAAATGGGAGGACAAAACCGGTGCAATTTGCCCGGGTGACACATTTAGCAGAGGCTCCATCACCAGAGGCAGCGCAGCAATCCTTTTTTTTTTCACCCGTGTTCTGTGGGTGCCCTGCCTTCTGCTTCGCTTATTTTAACTCTCTGCGAAGCCCTTTGAGAATACAGGTTTTGTGGGAGACTGTGGGTGTTTGGACACACGAGGCAGGAAATGTGGACCATGAAAATGTTCTGCTGTCAAAGCTAAAATGGTACCAAAATGGCTTGGTATTTAAATCTGCATATGTTTACATCTAAAACAACAGAATTTGCTGACAAAAGTTTTGTCATTGATACCAGTTGTAAAAGTTGATTTTTCAGATGAATCATCTGTTGTACATGTAGTATAACAAATACTACAGAAGACCTACTGGAACCCACGCTGACCCAAAATTTGGATAGAAATCAGTCAAGTTTGGTGAAGGAAAAATCATGGTTTGGGAGAACATTCAGTAACGGGGTGTGTGGGAGATCTGCAGAGTGGACGGCAACATCGACTGATGTATCAAGACATTTGTGCTGCCCATTACATTACAATCCACAGGAGAGGGCAAATTCTTTAGCAGGATAGCACTCCTTCTTATACTTCAGCCTCCACATCAAAGTTCCTGAAAGCAGAGAAGGTCAAGGTGCTCCAGGATTGGCCAGCCCAGTCACCAGACATGAACATTATTAAGCATGTCTGGGATAAAATGAAGGAGGAGACAATGAAGTCTCTGAAAGCATCTTGATGAACTCTGGGAGTCCTGCACAAACACTTTCTTTGCCATTCCAGATGACTTTATTAATAAGTTTTTTTAGTCATTGCAGAGATGTATGGATGCAGTCATCCAAGCTCATGGGAGTCACAGACAATATTAATTCTTTTCCCACTGCACCATGACTTTATATTCTATAGTGTACATTATTTCTGAAAAGTGACAAGACTGCACACTGGCGGTGGATGAGGAGACCCGAATTACAGTTATGAATTTAAATATTGGACCTTGATCTTGGCTTGGTAGACATTTGGTCTTCATTTGGAATTCAACCCTGCAATTCAACAAAGTGACTTTTATTAATCTTTAAGTAGTTTGAAACAATATATTTTGTGTAAGAAATACATATAAATAAATGTCTGTAGCAGTTTATTACCGGGCCTTTGTTCATAACCTTACAACACAAACCCAGACAATATATATTACTTCAAAAATATCAATAAAAGTCACTTTTTTCCAACATTTCAGCATCAGCTGAAATCAAACTGTTGGAGGAAAGATCAATGTCACATAAAGCAATTCAAAAAGTATAAAAAAATTAAAAATAAAATAAAAATGAGTCACACAATACAGAGAACCATTAATTTACATATATTTTTAACAGTGGGGTATTACTGTGAAAGCAGTATTTGGCTTTTCTTGACAAAATAGTTTAAATAGTTAATTTAAAAAAAATATATATATATTTCTTGGTTTATCCACAATAGCATGTCTGCACTGTCCAAGAAGAAACAGGGAGAGAGAACAACAGTCAAATGTTGTAAACTAAAAAAGGCCATAAAAACATCAGGAAATGCAGAAGAGGTGTCATATTCTGCCAGAGAAGGCAAATATTGGCCTCTTTCTGCTAAATAATTGCTGAAAATCAATCTTATTTGTAGCATATCAGAAATTCAGAAAAGCTTTCTGTTATTAGTAGTTTAACTCATATTTATTGTTCATTTATTGTAGTAAGGTGGCGTTTATTACAAATTTGTCATGTAAATTTGCAGAACATATTATTTAGTTCAGTTTTTCTTGTTTTATAGATGAATGTTTTAAACGTTTAACATATTGTTCAATTCATTTTTTCCCCAGTAAAAAGGCATTCTCAATGTCATCTGCCTATCTTTCATCACACTCTTTCATTTCACTATTATGAGAGAAGAATCGAAAGTCATTTCAGTAGCTCGCTTTCAGTAATAGCTGTTTTTGGACAAAGGAGGAAATTTGTAGTTGTGAGAATGACAGGGTTTTTTTTAATAGTACAGTGACCTCTGTAATGAAAAGATTGAGGGAAATTAGATTTTTAGATTAATGACCCTTTTAAACTGTAAACCTGTGTTGTGCAGCACTAAAAATTATTTGTTCACATTTAATTTGATGATATTTTAAATGACATGCAATTACTGCTTTTATGACTAATCCATCAGACGTTTCTCATTAATTAATGTTAATTCGTGTTTTAACTTTATATCTAACAATGAGCAGTTTGTTTTTATAATATGTATTAACCTTTTCATTTTGATGTTAGCTTGGTTTCGTTAAATAATCCTAACTGGTGAAGCTTTTGTTTTCAGTGTGTTATTAAATGGTTAGTTAAAGTAATATAAAAATATATATTTAGAGATTTTTTATTTAAGCGCCTTTAATAGGCCTGTCACGATATCTATGTTTTGTTGTATGATATATTGCATCAAAAATATTGCGATAAACAGTATTATTGTCATTTTAAGACATTAAAATAAGACTTTTTTTTTGCCACTCATTGTATAATGCTAGAATGGCAAAATATAATATTACAATGCAAGTACACTCTTCCGTAGAAAACACAATATTTTATTCTTAAGAATACCCAATTTATTTTTAGCCATTTTGCCATTTATTAATAAGGCATTGGAATCAGAATGTAAAAACATGTATCCTAAACAAATAAATAATAATAAAAGTTTAAAAAAGGGAAAAAGTAACAGAGGCTGCAATATCTGCTACCTATTTTCAGTTGTCAGGCACTCACATTAAAATATACAGTATACTATAGTAATTTAAAGTAAATACTATTGTTTCGTTTGTTTGTTTGTTTGTTTATTTGTTTGTTTGTTACCATACTGATTCCTCCAATAGAGTTGGGGAGGTTGCTCAGTCATATAAAATGTTGCTAGATTTTTTTTTCTTTTTTCTATGGGTGATATACATTTCTTCACCAAAAAGGATTGAGGTCATGTGCATGTGTTATGTGATGAGGCAATATATTGATTATTGTGGCAGGCCTGTCCATTAATGCTAGTTAGTACACTGAGTAATTAATTTCTTGTAGTATTATTATAATTGTTAATAAATGCAGCTGCTCATTGTTAGTTCATGTTAGCTCAAATATGTAAAAAAATATATAATATAATAATTATTATAAAATTAAATAGCATATTGGTATCTATAATGAATGCCACTACTAAGAATGCTGTCTTCAACTTTTTTTTTTGACACAGACACAGAACACTCAACCAAGACTCTGCTTTCCTCTGAGATCGTTTAAAGAATAAAGTCTGTTATGGCAATCAATTTCCATATAGCTCCGTATTCCCAAAATGACATGGCCTACATCCGTGGAGGATCCATTGGTCAAAAAGCTGTCAATCATCAAATTGCAATATGTATTGGAATCATTTTTTTTTTTTATCCGTCACTATGGAATGACAGCGTCAATCATTTTAGAGCATGCTGTAAAACTGCAGAGATGAAAATATCAGCGAAAGCCTCCGTCTCCATGTCTGAGAGATTGCAATGTCAAGCTGCTGACGCCTGTGGGTTTTACATGTTGTCAGGAATGTTTCAAAGCATTTAGCAAATCATTCACCTTCGTCTTATGCATGAGGAAAGCTTTTAATAGATCTCTCAGGAAAAAGCGAGACAGTCAGAGAAGCATGTCATTTTATTTATGAAAGAAAGAAAGAAAGAAAGAAAGAAAGAAAGAAAGAAAGAAAGAAAGAAAGAAAGAAAGAAAGAAAGAATTTGAAGTTTAAAATTTCGCCCCTTTTTGGATGTGAGCAGAAATGCATTGTTTTTGTGTGTGTGTGTCTTTTTAAATGCAAATGAGCTGCTGCTTTCCAAATGAGAGCTGAGCCTTCACACACTATTCTGTTACTCCAGAAACAACAAAACAAGCAAATCTCACACAATCAAAATGTTACAAATGAGCTGTTTTGGTTAAAATATTACATGTTCAAACCAGAGTTAGACAATTATAGATTGAGCCAGGAGATTTCTGAGGGGCTAGGGGAAACATTTTTGTAGCTGTTGAGGAATGAAGTTGATTAAACTCATTGGCTAGCATGTTACATTAATACTGCAATCATCTCATCTTCACATAAAATGTACACATTTGGTCATCTGACTAAACAGTGCATACAAAATGTGTTTATGCATTATGCTAATGGTGTGTGTGGGGGATAAAGTAACGACGGCTCAGGCCACGTTCAGAAAGGAAACTTGGAAGCTTTCTCAAAATATAAAGTGATACCAAGTGTTGGTATTGACTGAAGCTGTGGGAAAATAATGTTCGAGAAACCAATTCTGCGTTGATTCTGAGATTTTCAAAAATATTTGCTTTTCTCTCATACATTGATTGTGGGCTTTGTTTTTAACCGGAGATGGTGCTTTATGCTAGTTTTTAACCAAACATTAAATGCTTGTGGGTTCAGCTGAGTAATGTAAATTGACTAATGTCTTGAGATTAATGTAAGCATAGCAACACTCTTGTAATTCGCTTAAAGCTACATTTAAATAATTAAATTAGGTTTCAGTTATATTTGTAAAGAAGGGGGTGCATCTAAGAATTGATTCAAGCAGTTTTAAAACACTCAAGAGTCCATGCAGAATCGATTTCTTAAATGATTATTTGCCATAGCTTTAGTATTGATTCATTTTTCAGAAATTCAGTGTTGAATTGATCCACGTTGGTGAAGCAGTGCGTAACATATATGCTTCAGTGGTGCTGTGGGTGGAAACATTCAGATTAAAAGCAGAAAATGGATGAAAATTGGATGAAAATATGAACAGAGGAAATGTCTGTGATGAGAGCGGTTTGTTGATGCGGCAACCAAAGCCCAAGAGCAGCGGAGAGCATTGTTGACCAGCTACATGCACACTATGGTTAAAGTTCAAAATATTCTCAATATTTACACGCTGTGGATGTTCTGTTCATGTACACTTGTAGAGCAGCAGACTCCCAGGTAGACCCTCTGCAGGTAAACTATTAGCCTTCTCATTAGAGCAACAGATTCCCATGCAAAGAATCGCTGGTTTGATCCCAGCTTGGAGTGAGTGGGTGGTGTAAGACGGTAGACCCGTGGTTGACAGTGGTGCCATGACCCGGATGGGAATGAGGTTTAGGGTGGTGATTGAAATAGAGGTCAGGTAGTTAAGTGCTGTGCAGGAAAACCTTTAGCCTCCTCATTAGAGAAACAGATTCCTATGCAAAAAATCGCTGGTTTGATCCCAGCTTGAGTGAGTGGGTGGTGTAAGACACTTAGTTGACATTGGTGCCATGACCCAGGATAGGAGTGAGGTTTAGGGTGGTGATTGAAATGGAGGCCAGCTAGTTAAGTGATGTGCAGGTAAACCTTTAGCCTTCTCATTAAAGCAACAGATTTCCAAGCAAAGAATCGCTGGTTTGATCCCAGCTTGGAGTGAGTGGGTGTTAAAAGACCCATGGTTGACAGTGGTGCCATGACCCGGATGGGAATGAGGTTTAGGGTCGTGATTGAAATGGAGGCCAGGGAGTTTAGTGCTGTGCAGGAAAACCTTTAGCCTCCTCATTAGAGCAACAGATTCCCATGCAAAGAATCGCTGGTTTGATCCCAGCTTGGAGTGAGTGGGTGGTGTAAGACCCGTAGTTGACATTGGTGCCATGACCCGGATGGGAGTGAGGTTTAGTGTGGTGATTGAAATGGAAGCCAGGTAGTTAAGTGCTGTGCAGGTAAACCTTTAGCCTTCTCGTTAGAGCAACAGATTCCCAAGCAAAGAATCGCTGGTTTGATCCCAGCTTGGAGTGAGTTGGTGTTGTAAGACCAGCAGTTGACATTGGTGCCATGACATCAATTGGAGTAAGGTTTAGGGTGGTGATTGAAACGGAGGCCAGATAGTTAAGTGATGTGCAGGTAAACCTTTAGCCTCCTCGTTAAAGCAACTGACTCCCATTCAAAGGATCGCCAGTTCAATCCCAGCCTGAAGCGAGTGGATGTTAAAAGACCAGCGGTTGACATTGGTGCCGTGACCCGGATGGCAGTGAGGTTTAGTTGTGGTTAGTGAAACTGAGCCCAGCTAGTGAAGTTCTGTGCAGGTAAACCTTTTGCCTCCTCATTAGAGCAACTGACTCCCAAGCAAAGAATCACTGGTTTGATCTCAGCTCAGAGCTAGTGGGTGTGGTACGACTAACAGGTTAAACACACATACTTATCTATGCACTTATCCATGTACTACACATGCTCACCAGGAAATCAAAGTCAACTCAAATATCTAGCACTTGTTCCTTCTGCTTGCAATAATCTGCTGTCATGGTAACGCTGTTGAAATGATCAGCTTGTTCACTGATCTGTTTTTTTTTTTTTTTCAACTAGTATTATATAAGTTACTGAAATTTAAAAATGACTTAAGATTATTTAATAAAATATCAAATACTTATTACAAAGCATTTTTATTTTACAATTTTGGGCCAAGTACAAGCAGAATTTGCAGTTTGGCTCCAAAATGTTTATTTTAGTGCATCCGTACTGGTAATATGTAATAAGGTTGCCTTCCTAAGTCAATAGAGAAGCAGCATTTCAACATGTTTTTTACCCCACATGTTTGCAGAAAAAGCCTTACCAGAGCAAAGCTTCTGGGTTCTCCTTTGGTAGATGCACCAGGGACCGAGTTATAGCCTTTAAGCATAGAAAAAGTCCAATTTACATGATATCCCCCCTTTAAATTTTCCATTAGATGGTCTATAAAGAAGAAATCAACTAAATCACATTTCTAACAACATGCATTGTATGTTTTGTTAGCCTGCATAGATGTATTTATTATTTTAACATTACTGGTTTGTTCTTAGCCCAATGGGGAAATCAAACAACTAGGGTGTTTTGATATAACACATGCTGAGTGAACATTATGGTGTTTTGTGCTATGATTGCCTCTTCACTCCTTTCTAATAACAATACTAATGAGTCACATTGTGCCATCAGAGCGAGCTACAGGTCTCTCTCCCCTGAAGAGAAGGAGAAAAGCAGCTCGTTTCAGTTATTACAGTTATGGAGAAAGCAATCCCATCTCTATCACAGCTGTCTGGCACAGCCGCCGATAAAAACCGCTCACAACGCTAACAATGACATTGTTCAAAAGCAGGATCAACTGGCCCTCGTTAGCGTCACCATTATTGTTTTTGGCATGAAGTCTGTCCAGTTTGCAGCCTGTTGTGGTCGTGAACTGTCTGTTTGGAAAGGAAATGTCTATCTGACCAATCTCAGCTCTACTGAATTGATACTACCACTGAAAAACAGGGAATACAATGCTAATGCTTTCACATTTGTAAGAACAAATATCTGATATATTCCCCAATTTTAAAATGCATTTACTGATTTCTTTTTACCTGGATTATATTTTTCAAATTGATATTTGGTAGTTTAATGACATTTTAATAATCCAAAAGAACGTCTCATTATTTAAATTCAAATTAACAACTGAAAAATGTTATAATATTTATAGAAAACAATAATTAGTGAAGGGTTTCGTTGTTAAATTACTTTTGGTGCTCCTTTTTTGTTTTCTTAGCATTTACTAATACATTATAAATAAAATGTGCAAATTCATCTGGTTATATCTGTATGGCATTGAGTTTATAGTATGGAGTTGTTCATTAATAATCTAGCATTTTATTAATTTGATGATCTGTTGTATCTCTTTCAGAAACACATTAGCAATAATTTATTGGATAAAGGTTACTTGAATATAGGAAGATGACCAAATAATTAGAATATGTGTATATGTGAATATTTTATTTTATTTTATTTTATTTTATTTTACTCCTTTACTCCCTTTATTAATCAGGGGTCGCCACAGCAGAATGAACCACCAACTTATCCAGCAAATATTCTACACAGCGGATGCCCTTTCAGCTGCAACCTATCACTGGGAAACATCCATACACACTCATTCACACACATACACTACGGACAGTTTAGCTTATCCAATTCACCTATACCACATCTTTGGACTTGTGGCAGAGATCAGAGCACCTGATCAGAGCAAACTCCACACAGAAATGCCAACTGACCCAGGCGAGACTTGCACCAGCAACTTTATTGCTGTGAGGCGATCATGCTACCCACTGCACCACCCACTGCACCCTTTATTTTCATTCATTCATTCATTTGCTTTTTGGCTTAATCCCTGTATTAATCTGGGGTTCCCACAGCGGAATGAACCGCCAACTTATCCAGCACATGTTTTTTTTTATGCAGCGGATGCCCTTTTAGCCGCAACCCATCACTGGGAAACACCACACACACTCTCATTCACACACATACACTATGGACATTTTAGCTCACCCAATTCACCTGTACCACGTCTTTGGACTTGTTGGGGAAACTGGAGCACCCAGAGGAAACCCACGCCAACAGACCCTTTATTTTAGTTTATTTTAGTTTTGTTTTGTTTAATTTTGTTTAACTTTCATTTAATTTAATCATATTTTATTTTTGAGTATAAATTATTATTGTAATCACCTAAAACTCCTAAAACTAATTATTAAAAACAGTGTTTTATTTTCCTGCAAAAGTACACAATTGCTGTGCATTTTTATGCTTCAAAATGTTTGAATTTATAGTGTTTTAACTCAACATTCCCTTGTTGCCTTTTTTTTTTTTTTAATGGCTGCTGCTTTTCTCGTCCCTTGTTGCAGTTTTCTATATATTATGCTCCTGCTTCCAGCATTGCATCAGGAGGCAGCTCTTTTTCTCCTCATTTTAAAGAGCAGTAATGAGCCATTGGAAAGATTCAGTAGGGTTATGAGAATATAAATGCGGAGACGAAGCCAGTGCAATTTGCCCGGGTGAAACATTAGCGGCAGCTCCATCACCAGAGGCAGCTCACGAATGAGTTTTTCTCCCACCCATTTCTGTGGGTTTTCTGCCTTCTGCAGTTATTTTAGTCCAATGTATGTCCAATTAAAAGTACAGGTATGGCTTCGAGAGGGTGCAGATTTGTGCACATAAGACGCTTCAGCCTAGTGTTGTCAAAACTAACGTTATTTCAATATGTATCGAGATTGAAATATTTGAAATGATGCCATAACACCTTTTGGAAACAATGATAACCGCCACTGTCTTTCTCTGACAGTAAATTCAGACTGGTTGAAGGTTATAATATATCTTGTCTGTCCCACCACAGATTCACTCTGTTCAATTATCTCAAATTTTCACAGTTGATACAGCAAACTCTGTGGGTTTAAAGTTTTATCAGATTAAAGATAAAGCACACTGTATAAAATAATATGACAAAAAGTCATGACAGCTTATTTTAATACACTCAAAACAATTACCTTTGATGCTTGTTTTAACTACTTATTTAAAATGAATTTTTAAGTTTTCTTGCTGCGATAACTTAATTGATTTATTTTCAATCCACCTAAATTTGTAAAAAAGCGATTTAGTTACTTTAGTCGATTTTTACAATGTAAGTTAATCAGGTTTTTTTTTTTTAAGTTATACAAAGTTTAGCTTAATATGTTTAATAAGTTGGATTTAAGTAAGTTGAGATGACTGGAAAAGTTGATTCAACTAAAAAAATTATGGCAGCAACTATTTTTCACAGTACACAAAATGCTGAAGATAATTCAATACTTTGTTCCTTTCTCTTTTTCTCTCAGCGCTGATTTCTCTTTTACATGTTCAATCAATAGACAATACAATACAATATTTATTTATAAAGAATTAGACAATATATACATATCAAATAATGTCAAAATGCTCGATTTTAACTTTACACTTAAGTTTTAAAGTGAAAGTAAAGGGGAAAAATCTTAATGTCATACTGTCATGTCTACTTTCCTTCAACCTGCATTCAATACTTAATTTTTTCTTGTCTATGAGGATTAGAAAAATCAGTCCAGTGATTCCTGTCCAATCAAATCGCAGATAGAAGGTAAATCGCATCATAATGAACTACCTCAAGACAGGTGCGCTTTATAATTGCAGCAAACTGCTTGGAAGCATTAAAAATGTCCGAGAAGATGTCCAAAATCTTTACACGCATTGACCCAGACACTGTTTAGATGCATGTCACTGATGTGAAGACGATGGATGTTTACTGTTTGATGACCGAAATAGTCTAAAACAGCCAGCAGGCAAAGGACGTCAACATGATGTCAGATTGACATTGCACCATAACATCATAGGAACGCTGCATTTTTTTTGGAAATGAAAGTCAGGTTGACGTCAGAACTCAATGTCAGACCAACGTCACTGTCTAATGTCCAACCAAATATCAATATCTAATGATGGTACAGCTTGATGTTGTGTGGATGTTACCACTATGACATTTATCAGACGTTGGATTTTGGGTCCAGAACTGATGAATAAATGTCAGTTTTCGACGTCAATGTGACTTTGGTTTTAAGATGTTGGCTCGATGTTGGATTTTGGTCACTTTCCAACGCAAGCTAATATCTAATAAATATCAATGTCATTTGACGCCATTATTGGATGTCAAAATAACATTGTCCTTAGACGCTGGCTAGACATTGAATTTTGGTCACCTGACATCACAACCTAAATCTAACCTAATATTAACGTCTTATGACGTTGTGTGCCTGCTTGGCAATAACTAGATGCACTACAGAATGTTACGTTTACACACATCCACACACATGCACAAATTACATGTAAATGCATCAGCTTTTTACAGCATAATACTCAGTACTCACTACTCTTGAGTACTTTTAAAAGGTCTACTTTTTGCTCATACTTTGAGTAATATTTATAACAGATACTTTTACTCGCACTACATTTTTAGGCAAGTTATGGTACTTTTGCTTGAGTATGATTATTCAGTACTCTTCCCACCACTGGTGCTGTGTATATCGTCCTTGTAATCAGTCCATAATGATCCTCTGGCTGTGAGTGTGTGTCATCAGTGGTATCTGGAACAGGTGCGTGTGAGCGGTGCATAATTGGACCTTGTAGTCCACGTTATGGCGGATTTGTAGTTCATATAGCGATCCGCATGAATACCAGCGATCTACAAGCATAGATTGTGACAGGTACATATTCTGCTTTTTTCAAGAGTCCACATTTAGATATTGCTTGATAATAATAGTAGGTTTGGCATGCTGTCCCAGGAGAGAACCCTGAGCTCAGAGACAATTGAGCCCAGGGCTCCCGCCTGGTCAATGAGCATATGAGGGGGTACGAGATCAAGAAGTTCTCTCGAGCTCCCCCTGGTAAAGGAGGAAAAAGGGGGAGATGGGGTGGATGGGAGGATTCCTCAAAAAGCGAAGTTGAGGGAAAAATGCTAGTCGGGCTATTTATAATGAGTTTGGAATGATCTGATTGGCTCACTAATGATTACAGATGAGAGACCAGCTGTGATCAATCATATCACGTGCTCCTCTCGAAATTAGTTTGTGAAACTTCACTTATTTAATTTAAATTTTTTTGTTGTGTATATTTTTCTTTCAAAGAATATACAGTGATCTTTTTACTCATACTTTGAGTCATATTTAAAACAGAGACTTTTACTCGCACTACATTTTTAGGCAAGTAATGGTACTTTTGCTTGAGCATGATTATTCAGTACTCTACCCACCACTGGTGCTGTGTATATCGTCCTTGTAATCAGTCCATAATGATCCTCTGGCTGTGAGTGTGTGCCATCAGTATCTGGAACAGGTGCGTGTGAGCGGTGCATAATTGGACCTTGTAGTCCACGTAATGGCGGATTTGTAGTTCATATAGCGATCCGCATGTGTACCAACAATCTACAAGCATAGATTGTGACAGATACATATTCTGCTTTTTTCAAGAGTCCACATTTAGATATTGCTTGATAATAATAGTAGGTTTGGCATGCTGTCCCAGGAGAGAACCCTGAGCTCAGAGACAATTGAGCCCAGGGCTCCCGCCTGGTCAATGAGCATATGAGGGGGTACGAGATCAAGAAGTTCTCTCGAGCTCCCCCTGGTAAAGGAGGAAAAAGGGGGAGATGGGGTGGATGGGAGGATTCCTCAAAAAACGAAGATGAGGGAGTAATGCTAGTCGGGCTATTTATAGTGAGTTTAGATTGATCTGATTGGCTCACTAATGATTGCAGATGGGAGACCAGCTGTGATCAATCATATCATGTGCTCCTCTCGAAACTAGTTTGTGAAACTTCACTTATTGTATTTTATTTTTTTGTCATGCGTATTTTTCTTTAAAAAAATATACAGTTATTACTTCTAACTTTTATATATAGTAATTGAATATTTTCCCTTATTATATGCTTCAGTTTTCATTAATGTTACGCGATACCACTTTTGTTTCAGACAACAAAAACAGCACCTTCAGTTTTTATCTTCTTTTGAGTTCCTTAAGTCAATTTTAGAAATCAAACAAGACTGTAACATTGCTATTTTATTCTGAAAAAGTAATTAAATGTTTGCTTATTATCCAACATATCATATTGAAGTTTCAAATTCCAGTATCATAACAGCTCTGCTTGTCACTTGGCTGAGCGGTGATGGATGGATTTCCAGCGGTTTACCCCCGAACACACACACGCGCGCTCATGTGGGGAGTTACATAACCCAGCTCGTGTGTCTGTTCGGGAAATGTTAGTATAGTCTTTGTGGCTGTTCGCGCTCTGAACTCTGTCC
The DNA here is from genome assembly GCA_903798035.1 of Danio albolineatus. Taxonomy (NCBI): domain Eukaryota; kingdom Metazoa; phylum Chordata; class Actinopteri; order Cypriniformes; family Danionidae; genus Danio; species Danio albolineatus. Next base: position 110,045 of record CAIGQQ010032849.1, read on the forward strand.
TCTCTCTTATCTGAGGTCTGTTTGAAACTGTGGCCTGAATTTGGGATTCATGGTTGGAAAGCTGAAGCCATCAATTATAGATGGAGAAACAGGGATGAAACAATGGCTTTGATGGGATGGAGAGAAGTGCTGAGAACACAGGGAATGTGCGATTGGTGACGCGGTTCTGGATGAAATATTGAGCAGAGAGAAGCGAAGGCTCTCCTGCACAGCTTTGGATATGATCGTGCTCTCTGGAATACTGTATATAAAGGTTTACTTTTCCCTCAGCACGTCCGCAAGCACAGGGAATCGAACTAAACACAGACACACATCATGCTTTTCAATACTGTCTATTTCGTTTGAATTAAGAAGTTAAGTGTGAGTTAATGAGTTTCTTTTGAGTGTAGAAATGTTGAGGGGGATTGTTTGTCCTTCATTTGTGTAGTTAAATGAGGTCATATTTGCTTTTTATTCTCAAATTAAGAATCTGCTTTAAGAAATTAGTCATTTAATGTTAGCAAGTTAATAGTTATATTAATGAAACTTTAAGTAATTGAATTATTTATGTTTTCTTAATTTAATAGTGCTATTTTATTTATAAAATTAACAAAAATAAATATTTAATCTTTTAAATTAGCTATTTAATATTTTCTTAATTAAATACTTGTATTCATATGAATCATGAAGTATGATTCCCTGAAAAATATGTAGCAAAAAAAATAATGAATATGAGTGGGTTGCACAATCGCCTTACAGCAAGAAGGTCGGTGGTTCAAGCCCCGGCTGGGTCGGTTGGCATTTCTGTAAGGAGTTTGCATGTTCTCACCGTGTCTGCGTGGGTTTCCTCTAAGTGCTCTGGTTTCCCCCTACAGTCCAAAGACGTGGTATAGGTGAATTGGGTAAGCTAAATTGTCTGTAGTGTGTGTGTGTGTGAATGAGTGTGTATGGATGTTTCCCAATGATGGGTTGCAGCTGGAAGGTTATCCACTGTGTAAAACATTTGCCGGATAAGTTGGTGGTTAATTCTACTGTGGCGACCTCTGAAAGGGACGAAACTAAAAAGACAATGGATGAATAGATGAACTAATAAATATTCTGCTCGTATTTGATTTTCCATAATGAATACTTTTTTTTAGTTTTTTATTCAATTTCAACTCTGAATTTTTTGTGTGTGTTTCTATAATTTAATAGTGCTATTTTATTTATAAAATAAAAAAATAATGAACATTTATCCTTTTAATTAAGTTATTTAATGTTTTCGTAACTTAACATTGATATTCATATGGAATATGATTCCTGGAAAAAATATTTTGTTTTATTTAATTTTTATTTTATTTATTTATTTTATTTTATTTTAAGTTAAAGCTATTATATTTTATTTTAATAAAAATATGTTTATTTTATTGAATTAAATTTTTTTGAATAAATATTCTGCTTGTATTTGATTTTTCTTTCCAAAATGCACTTCAAAAATAGACTGTTACCGCCTTTTTCTAACTGAAATTTTTTTATATGTATATAAAACAATGAATAATATTTATTCTTTTAAATGAGTTATTTAATGTTTTCTTACTGATATTCATATAAGTATGTTTCCTGGAAAAAAAGTCTTTTATATTCTATTTTATTTTATTTTTTTGTTTTATTTATTTTATTTTATTTTATTTTATTTTAAAATGTATACATTTATTTTTATTTTTTGTTTGTTTCACCTTAATAGTTATTCATATGAAATATAATTTCTGGAAAAATATTATTTTATTTTATATTATTTTATTTTGTTTTATTTTATTATAATTTTAATTTAAAGTTACTTTATTTTATTTTAAGGAATACATATTTATTCCAACAGTTTATTAATATGCATAATGAATAATTAATTACATTTTGATATATTATTTATATTTCAATTTCAACACTGACGTCAGCACAACTTCATTTAAAAACTTCATTTTAAACAGTTTAAATGTTTCAACCTTCTACCACACACACACACACACACACACGCACACACACACACACACACGCACACACACACACACACAAAATCTTAAAACTGGTCCTTTTGAAGTATTTTCAATTTTATTGCAAGCAGAAAATGATTGTTCTGGTGTAAAAAAAAAAATTAATTAGTCCCATCAGGACTTTCCCCCTGCTGTTATGATTTGATAGATAAGACACAATATTGTCATACGCTGCTGCCTTACGTGGTTAACCGGATTTATTTGAAAGCAAATTAATTTATGTTTTCCATTACACGTTTGTCTGAATCACTGCTGGTAATGTGCTAAATATTAAGCGCATCGGCAGAAGAAAATTGCAGAAAGTGTCTGACCTCAGTATCAGTATTGGCAGCTGTTTTTGTGCTTCTTTTGCAGATCAATTATTAAGGCGTATTGGAGTGTGTGTTTATGCACCTGTGTGTATGTGTGTGTACCTGTGTGTGTGTCGCATCCCTTAAGAAATGTCTTCTGTGCTCTTCGGATGCCTCACTAAAACTTCAGTAAACAGAATTTTTACCATAAATTATTTACTTTTCCAGCAAACACAGATAGCAGACTGTGGCGTATGAGGCAGGCCTGATATGACGGAGGCTAAATAATATCTCTGAGCGATACCGACCGGCTGGTTTCTTCAGACTGAAACATGGAACACAGTCAAGCCGACTGACAGACTGTCTGGATGCCACTTCTAGTTTTCAGGCCGTTATAAACAACATTACCTTAACAGAGCGTGACCTGCTCGTCTCATCACGTCAATCAGGAGACCGTGTGCAGTGCTGAGAAGATAATGCGCTTTTCTGATGGACTCCATCAATGTTTATCTGTGGAGAAATGGACGAATTAGTCACTTGAGTTTCAGTACGGTTTTGAGAATTGGACGAATTTTGGAAGCATTTCCATCAGCGTCAGAATTGTTGTGTTAAGTTTTAGTGGTAAAGTTTATTGTAGTGTATTGTTGATTATGTAGTGTATTGTTAACCCCCAGGGGAGTCTGAGGCAGTGGTATAGTCCTGATAAAAAAGGTGGGGTACTATTACCCACCCAACCCAAATTTGCAGGGGCTAAAGTGACGCCCATGCTGCTTTATGATTGTACCTGAATTGTACCTGCAAAACACGTGAGTATACCGAGGGTATACACAATTATTGATACTTAGAAGTCGTAATACCCAAACAGCTTATGGAAAAAGTAGGTACGCTGAGGCCCCGTTTTAGTTTTAAAACGGCGTTTTAGCATGAAAACGATCTGCGTCCACACTAGCGTTTCACCCAGCGTTTCTGAACATATCTCCAGCCACACTACTCCAGCTAGAAACGTATATCATGTGACCATTCGCGCACTCTGGGCATGCGCGTTCAAGTATAAACAGGAAGCATGTGTCTCGCTCGGTGTCAACAAACGCTAACCCAAAACCGGCATCCTAAATAGGGCTTACGCCGCTTGAAACGTGAGCGATTAGCGTGTGCTTGAACAATAGCTTGCCTCTTGTGAATATATGCAGCTGTTGTAGTAAAAAAGGCAGAGTTTAACTGCACAATAGCGCCTAAAACGGACAATAGTTCAAACAACGCTCCCATTTCTGTGTCCAGCAGCCACGCCTCCGTTTTCAGAAGCCTCCGTTTTCCCCCATCCACACTGAGACGGAACAGTAGCATTTTAGAATTAAAAAACGGCCTCTCCAGCGTTTCCAAAATGCTCCGTTTTCGGGGCTTAAAAACTCTAGCGTAGTGTGGATGGATGGCGTAACCATAGCAAAACTTATGCGTTTTAAAACGAAAATGCATTAGTGTAAACGGGTCCTGAGTATACATACGTATAGCCCCGACTACACCACTGGTCTGAGGTGATTTTGGGGCTCTTGGGATGTTTGGATATGAGCAATTACATGCAAATGTCCACCTTGCCATCATAAATGATAACATTTTCACCAAAATAGTTTTTTGTGTAGGCTTTTATTTGACAGTACTGTAAAAAGTACACAAAACAGTCTTAGTCAATGCTTTCAAACAATTATATTTGATTTACCAAAGTCACACAAGTGGCAGTCATTTGTGTTCTATAGAGAGCCAACTCTTATCCTTTTAATTAGCATTGTTTCTCTTAGGTTGTGCAGTAAAATTCACAGAATTTCTACAGAGTATACTTGGATACTTTTTTGGTCACATCCTTAACACGTTTATTTTCGCATGTAAAAATGTTTACAGATTGATATTTCTCTGATCTCATAACTCTGTGGCTGGTTGGTTTGAAAATATAAAGCAATGTTTCAATATAATGTTAACATAAACTTTCTATGTGAGTTTATACTGCAAATGTCACATCCACAACGCTGAACTTGCTCATGCGATCTGACGTTGGTTCCTATTTCTTTTACTTATAAACAGGGCTTGACATCAGTGTTCATTTTGACAACAAATTTAGTTTTAATCTTAGTCTTCTTACTAAAATTCCATTTTAGTTTGTTATATTTTAGTCTTCTGAATCATTTTAGTTTTAGTCTAGTTTTAGTCGACTAAATTGCATAAGATTTCAGTCGACTAAATCTACTCTAGATTTGGTTTATTTAAGTGTAATTTAATTAAATATTGTATACATATATTTATACAAAATATTCTAACTTAAATTTAAATAAGACCGTGTTAAGATATGAAATATAGCTTTTCCATTGAAGACCAAAAATTAAATATGCATTGTTTATTTATATCATAATATGTAAAATGATATGTCTGCAAGAACAGTAGACTACTGAAAATGTAGAACTTTTCAATTACTATGCTTTATTTTAACGTGGTAAACTACTTGTCTTTTAACCAGTCTGTTGAACAGCTTCATGCAGTTAAATCTTTAAAAGGGCTTAAAATAGTTTAAGTTCACTTTGCAATTGCAATGTCAGTCTATAGCAAGCTCTACTGTTGCAGATTGTGTACACGGTTCAGATTGATTGTGTACAGCTGTATAGCACTGAGTAATGTTAAATAAGTACATTAATGACTGGCAAATAATACTGTGTTATCTTGTAAAATGTGCACTCAGTCGCATGGCTCTGTTAACTCACATAGAGGACTCATATAGGGAAGATGTACGTAAAATAAACAAAAGTGCCCTTTACTTCAAGGCAGTTTCATTACAATGTGACTCCCCGATAAGCACAGAATATAACACTACAGTATCATTACATACTTAAAATAACAAATAATCACATTGCTGAACGACGTCCTGAATGAAGCAGACACAGACTATACATGGTTTAATCAGACAGACGGACTCGCCGATGATGACGTAACCGCGTCCCGCGTCTACTGTGGATCAGTTACTTTTCAAATGTGTGTGTTTGAGTTTAACATGCATCACACACCAAGATTAATTCTGATTGTATATTTTCCACAAACGTTCCTCAATCACATTCTCATCTCGTTTTTATTAGTCAATGAAAATATCAGTATATTTTTATTATAGTTGTCGTCATCAGCACATTTTTATTTAGTTTTCGTCAGTAGAAACTTGTTCGTCACGAAAATTAGGGCGAAAAATATTCATAGATGAAATTAACACTGCGTGACGTCATTACTTACTTGAATCTAACTTTTAAATTTTAGTTTTCTTAAAAGTCATGTGAAATAGAAACTAATCGCAATGCGACTCTATGAAACCACAACTCCCATGAGCAATCACTGCAACCCAAGTATTTGCCTATGCGCACTATTTAGCAACGTTGCATGCAACACCAAAAAGTTAAAGGAATGAGGAGTTATTATGCTTGTCTGCATCGCGTCAGAGCACTCACTATAGTTTAGTGGAAGGATGATTTTTCCCCTTCCCGCTCAATTTTTTGCTTCAGTTTAATTGATTGAGCGATAGAAAAACAAATCGTTAAGGTGAATCGCACACATTAGCTATGACCTGTAGTTATACCGCTATCTAGTATAGAGGACATTTAAAGTGGATCAAACAAGCTAACAAGGTTGTCCTAGGACAAGAATGAGTATCGTTTTGGTTCAATAAAATAAATAAATAAAAATAAAGGTTGAATTGAAGAAAGGTTTTAATCCACTTCAAGTGTTGACTACTCTATACCATCGATCAGATTTACTTTTTTTAATGATCTAAATGGAGTAAAATGACTTTAGATCAAGGACTGTTAGATTGCAAATGTCATTTAAGCATATTAAATATATTTCCCCAACAACAAAATTGGGGCTATTGAAAATGCCAAGTGGCTAGTAACTTTGAATAATGATTGGTGAGCAAAAAAGTTAACCTCAAGCCCTGCTTTTCTTGACTATCATGTCATTTTCGTTTATTCAGGACAAACTGAGCTACAATGATATGTAACATAGATGTATGCATATACTTGCTATACAAAACAAATAAATATTATGTGTGGTTTGTATGTTTAAGGGAAAATAGAAACAGAAGAAACAAAGCCAATGGAAACAAAGCCAAAAAAATTAGTTCAGAATAAGACCTTGTAGGCTAGAATATTTACTGCTAAATCACGTGAAAGTAATTATGACCACTCATTTTGATGCAACAATACAATTATCTAACATTTTTAAATCATTTTTGTTTTGTCAGCAATCCTGTATGCATGGGGAGGTTTAATGGGCCACGGATATTTACAAGATTCAGACCGGGGAAGAGAAAAGAACCTCCCTAATCAATGCTAATGTTGACCCATTGAGGGGGAATACTGTAAGACAGCCCGAAGAAAGGAAAAAAAAATACCTTGTGGTACATCTCACTGATGCTTACATGTTATTAGTTATATGCATACGCTTGAAGAAATAAAAGTCCTGTATCTAATAATGTAAAATTAATAATAAGTTATTCCAGAATCAAAGAGTTCACATTACAGTAACATTACATAAACCAGTCTGAAAGGACATAATGAATGGCACAAGGAATTGTTTTCAAACATAATGTAAATATTACAAACTTTTGAAACGATAAAAGTTGTCGCCACAAAGAACAGACAATGATTAATACAGCGACTTGTTTGTTTACACTACACTGCATTGTTTTGTTCTTCATCTGCTTTTTTAAACCGCTTGATCCGAGTTTGTTTTCTTTATAAAATCACACAACCCAATAAAATATGAATAACGATATGCCCTGGAAAACGGTTGCAAGACTTTTGCATAAGAATTTCCAAGGGAACACAGAAAACGTGGATGTAACTTTCAGCTTCTTCTTGCAAGTTGCATAAGTGAACACGATTCAGCTTTACAACTCTATTAAATCCTCCCCAAAGAATGAAACTGTAAAATAAATACACCCTTTCTGATCAAAGCCGGTTAAACAATATCTTGAAAACACCCTCTGGGTACTGATGATGCAGAACGGTTTGTTAATCTATGATTAAGTTTTCTCATTGTTGTTGTTTTTTGTTTTTGTTTTTTGCAGTTCCTGCCAGGATTGTAAACGTTTCCACCGATGTATCAGTGAACGAGGGCAGTAACATAAGCCTCATGTGTCTGGCCATCGGACGCCCGGAACCCTCCATTTTGTGGAAATTTCGTTCTTCGAAAGGTAATGTTTATCTTCATATAATCTCCAATCCTGCTTGTTTCTTGTTTTCGTGGTAGTGTGGTTGCAGTGTGGTTTACTGGAAATTGTTACTTATGCATTGTTACTCATGTTGGCAGTATTACTAGATATATTTATTAAAGGGATAGCTCACCTAAAATGAACATACTGTTTTTATGGACTTTAATCATTGGCCTGCTGTTGTTTTAATGTCAGACTCATATGTCTTATTTAGAACTAAAACACTTAAGTAAATGTCCTGATTGCGCTCTTTCACATATTGGGGCAGTGAATATTGATCAGCCTTAAGCTATATACTGTAAAAAAAAAAAAAAAAAAAAAAAATCTGTAAATTCATTATTCCATATTTTGTTATTCATGTTTTTTTTTTTTTTTCTTTCTTTTTCACTTACTTTTGAATTGCGTCATGGGACCTTTGGCTTTGCTCCAAAAGCTTTTGATGTTGGAATGATTACAAAATGGACTTTTACTGACATTTTTAATAGTTCAAAGTGATATATTGTTTGGGTTGGTGTTGTAAATTACTGTACCTGGTAATAAGTTGCCACTACATTTTTTTTGTTATTTTACAACCTTAGTTCTCTATATGTTAGTTAATATGTAAAAAAATCTTCTCAAACTATTAAAAATGTCATCTAAAGTCACTTTATGAAAACTAAAGAGTTAATTTTTATTAAATCCATAAAATAAAACTCCCATATTGCAATTCACATCTGAATATAAACAGAAAACACATGTTAGTCACAAAATACGGAACCTGTCAATTAACAGATATCTTTTTACAGTGTATATATATATAATATATGTATATATTTGTCATTGTAATGAGTTGCCAAGCAACATCACTCTGCAATATTGTCCAACAACACTGCTCAAAAGATGCCCTGTTAAGAACAACGGTTGCCATACTCGTTCATATACTCTTTGTTTTTAGAGTATTATGTATAATTCATTTAACTGATAAATTTAGTGAAATGAAAAAAAAAACATTGAATCAAAAAGGTGTTCAACTTCACAATGACAAGAAATAATATACATTGCACCACAAAACACATAAAAATGAAAGTAACAAAGCCGATTTAAAAATGTAAAAAGTAGAAATTACAGATATTTGTGTAAAAACGTAAGGAGAAAAAAATTGTCCGAACAATAAATATGGAGTAAAGTACTGATACCAGAAAAATCTACGTAAGTACAGTAATTCGTTACCTCCCATCTCTGCTCACGGTGCATTAACTAATGCTAACAAGCATACATTTGGATGTTAATGTTGAATTAGTAAATGTTTAGCTATGTGTAATAAATGCTCTACAAGTACCTTGGACGATATAGTGGTGCAGTGGGTAGCGCTGTCGCCTCACATCAAGAAATTCGCTGGTTCGAGCCCAGGCTGAGTCAGTTGACATTTCTGTGTGGAGTTTGCATGTTCTCCCCGTGTTCGCATGGGTTTCCTCTACAGTCCAAAGACATGCTCTATAGGTGAATTGTGTTAGCTAAAATTGTCCGTATAGATCCTGGTCCCCCAGGTTGGGGGTTGAGCGTTGGCCTAACAACACCTCATAAAAACTAGATGTTACGAAACACCAATATGGTGTGGCTAAATATCAACTTCGAGATAAAATGACCCTCGGAGTAAGTAAGAAATGGAGCCTTGTTAAGTGTGACAACAATTAATTGTTTATAAAAATATATATTAAAATATAGTAGTATAAATAAAGTTATAAGTTGCAGCATGGTTAGTTACAAACAGTAAACAACAACTAGATTGATTTTATTTATTTTATTTTTTATTTATTTTTTATTTTTTAATGGAATTGAGCAAAATGTTGTGCTTCATTTCCTTTGAACTTTCTATCTCTGACTTCATTTCTGTGTAGCCAATGTACAATGAAAATGCAGCATCAAGACAATTTGCGGTAACACTTTATTTCGATGGTCCGTTTAAGTATTCGTAGACTGTCTACTTAATATCTGTTGATACTGACATTCAACAGACATTTAACTGACCATAAGAAACTTTGCAAGTACATGTCAACTTACACTAACCCCAACCCCTAACCCCAACCTAACAGTCTAATTATAATCTAATGAGAATTACTTGCACTGTAATTTAAATTCAACAAACAGACCATCAAAACAAAGTGTGACCCAAATTGCCATAGACAGGACTGTAGTTAAATACTATATAAAATTTTGGTTTGCTTCTGTCATACAGTATATAACCAGGACATTAGGAATACAGTACATTTCACATTCTCTGATAATAAAAAAAAGCAAAAAGAAAGAGGCACTGAAAAAAAACCTCCAAGAAGAGTGCGTAATGACTGAATGACTACATTTTTCATCCGAACAAATACGTTGATTTCAATCTATGCCACAAATGACCTTGCAGGAGTCATTTGAGCCACTTTTATAATGGTATATTAAGTTCCTTTTACTGCTTGAAAACTCAAATTATTATACAAAGTGCTATTCAAATTCAAAGTGCATTAGTCTGTATAAGAAAGAAAGAATTTCATACAAGTCAGGTTTTTTTATTTACTGATTTAATCAATTCTGAGTGAGCTATTCCTTATATTAAAGATCACTCATGGTCATGCGCTGAATTATCGCTCGTATCTTGCGAGAGATGACCTAATTTTAGCGTGCAAATAAAAGAAAGTCTGAATCATTTTTGTTTAATATACAGTTTTTATATTAATACCTCATTTTCGATTCCTCAGCAGCTCTGAACGTGAATCTTCATCATTTTCGTTGAATTAGATATTTAGAAACGTGTCACTTTTTCGTTGAAGAAAGTGAATCTAGGGCACTATTTTATTATTTTTTTTGGAAGGGGTTTTGGATCTGATATCAAATAATGTCAAGCAGTCTGAGCACAGCTGAGAGTAAATCCCTCACGTTTACTACTCATTCATGTCTTCCTCCACTCGCAGACTTTAAGGACACTCGCTGCATTTTAATTCATTGCTTAGAATGGAAACCGTAGCAGTATACGAGTCGGGCAAGAAAAGGAAAAGATTCTGCCGGCAAAAAAAAATCACTTTGCAAAGAAAGCAATATAAAAGCCTGTGCAGGGGTGTCATTTAATGTCAGCCAGCTTGCAGGAATAGGACGTTATCTGTGTTGACATTTATGTGTGAGTCCTAATGAAAGAAATAAGACGTGAGGAATGTTTTTTTTTTCTCCTTTGTCAACTTCTGCTGAAATGACAACCTGAATATTAATTTTTGCTCTGTCGACATAGCTAAACGTTGATCATTGTTGGTTGAGTACTGTGTGTAAATAATATTAGGCTTTTTATTCTGTAGATTTTACGTTGGATTGGTTGATATTGAGGATTTTCTTTGCAGATGCTGATTTGGGTGTTTGTTTTTTTTCCCCATCTGACTAATAATTAAGGTATGGATTTAGGAGGCAGAAACTGATACTAGATGAGCACTTAATGCTAGTTTTGTCCCAAAGCAGTATTTGGCCTGAACCGTACAGAATATGAAGTAGTTTAGAAAAAGCAACATTATAAAATGGGACACCTCTCCACTCCACTATATTATATTATATTGTATTGTATTGTATTGTATTGTATTGTATTGTATTGTATTGTATTGTATTAGATTAGATTAGATCTAGTTTACATTAAATTTGTATTTTATTTATTTATTTATTTATTTGTCACTTGATCCTTCAGAAATGTGCTGATTTGCTGTTTGTTTATTATTGTTTTTCAGGAATTAATATTAGTTTCGTCTTATTATTTTAATTATTTCTAGGATTTCAATATTAGTTTTCATTTAGTTCATCAATATATTATAAAAAAAATTTGCACTGTAATATTTCATGAAAATACGATATTTTAAGGATTTTTGGATAAATAGAAAATAAAATATTTACTAGTTAATAGAGCTTTATTACCAATTAATAAAACTGTATTAATAAAATAATTATACAACTTTAATGTTTTTTTTTTGTCAATCAATTTCTATCAAGTTTAAGAGATTCGACACTCAATATCATGTTTGAAGGCCCGTGCACACCTAGACGTTTTTTTTGCTTGTGTTTTCAGTCGATGTTTAACGCCTCGTGACTAAATAAAGGGCGTCAATGTGATCGTGCACATCAACACGCAAAACGTAATTTAAAAAGAAAACGCCTCATGCTCGATTTTTTTTGTTTTATTTCAAAACTTCACCAATCAGATTGGCACTTGTTCACGTTTACGGAGCTGCTGAAGTTACAGTAAACACCCCTTGGAGGCGCTCAATTGCAAAACTGTCAATGCGAGCATACATTGAAGAAGATACCTAGAGGCGATATGAACATGGAGCTGCTTATTGCACTGGTAACCGAACAAAAAGTGCTGTATGATAAACGAGACGTCGACATTGTTTGAATCGCCAGTGACTTCAACAAAGACCATAGAATCAATATTGATTGGTGATTCTAAGCTCTTTGACAACAAGCGTGTCAACTTTTTTCTCCTTCTACTGTGTTTTCAAGCGGGTGTCAGAAGCTTAAAGTTGTGTAGCGCAACCCTGTGCACCGGGGTCTTTCTGTTTTCATTAAACTCCATCTAACGGCAAGGAGTGATTTTGCATACTCTTCTGCTTGACGCCAGTGAAAATCGCTTGGGTTTAAATGCAGAAAAACGTCTCGTATAACGCTGACGAGAAGACGATAAATGCAACCGAAAAGCATCCCGGTGTGTACGAGCCTTTAAGCAGCACAGTTGTTTTCAACACTTAAAATAATAGAAACTGTTTATTTTGCAGTAGATCAGCATATATGGATTTCTGAAGGACTGTCTGTTTCTGAAAATTTCTCTAGAGAAATAAATTGCATTTGAAATAATATTGCAATGGAAAGATACATTTAAACATGTAGTACTGTTTAATCATCTTAATTTACTCTTTAATGGATTTTTGAGCAGATAAATGTAGCGCTGATGAGCAGAAGATACTTTATTAAAAACATTTAAAATCATCACGCTTCTGAATTTGATCCAGTCAATAATCCACTTCATACTGGTTGGACCATTTTGTTTTTCTATTTTATCAGTAGAAAGACTTGAAGAATCCTAGAAGAAACATTAGCACTAGAGGTAGCTCGAGGGTCAGTTGAAAGCAAAACACAATAAATCAGCACCTGTGTGGACTTTCTGCTGCTGGTATGAGCAGTTTCGCTCTAGTCAGAAAACAGTTTTTCAGTGTTTGGTGTGGAGGCAAAGTCTTGCTGGGGTTACTGGTGAAAACTTTCAATCACTGCCACAGAGGAAGCCTGTGTTCCTCTAAGAGCCTGCTGTAGATTGTTTTATTTTCATTTTATTTCTAACCTTTTTTTTTTTTTTACAAACTTCTGCAGCCTAAATGAACACCCCTTACATATTTCTCTTTTAAATCAATATTATTTATTAAACTAATTATAAAGGATGTTTTACAATAGTATATATGTGCATATAATTCAATTCAATTCACCTTTATTTCTCTAGCGCTTTTACAATGTAGATTGTGCCAAAGCAGCTTCAAGGTTATAGTAAATTGAAATAGTGTCAGTCCAGTTTTTAATGTTGGAGTTCAGTTCAGTTCAGTGTGGTTTAATATTCACTACTGTGAGTCCAAACGGTCAAGAGCAAATCCATCGATGCGCAGCTCTACAAGTCCCGAACCATGCGAGCCAGTGGCGACAGCGGTGAGGAAAAAAACTTCACCAATTGGCGAAAGTGAAGAATTAAAAAACCTCGAGAGAAACATGGCCATTCTCCTATGACCACACATCTTGTGTAGAGCTGCAGTCTAGGCGCCAGAGGCTGGAGAACTCGAGGCTCGTCTGTCCTTGGAGGGTCACGGGAATCAGTCTCATGCTCGCTACTGCACCATGCACCAACAGCTGCTCAGGATACAGCGTGGTCCAGGATTATGGAACCTTGGGATAGTCTTGTCGCTGGTCTTAGATCACATCCATGGCACTGCATAGTCTCTGGGGGCCTCAGGATGAGTATCCCCAGGTGGAAATAGAGAATAACGAGAATAATTAGCGTAGCTGCTGTTCATAGTGTATATAAACGAGATGTGTGGAGCACATTCATGCATCATACCGCTATGTGATGTATTGAGTGTATATATAATATACCTAAGATTAGTCAGAATCAAAGCCAACACTAGAACCAATCTAAAAAAACAAACTTAAAATCACAGTACAAAAATTTGTAAATAAATTAAAATAGTAAAAATCAAGATAAATATAAATATATAAAATTTTGTTTAAATTTTGTAGTTTTTATTTATTTATTTATTTATTTATTTATTTATTTATTTTTTACAAAAACTCTTTTTGAATTTAAATGTTTCATCTTTCTATTACTAAGGATAGTGACCAAACTCTTATTTAATTGGATATAATGGTTAAATGAAATTGTTTTGTTTAAATGCACCAACAATTTTTGTCTATATTCACTGGGAAATTTTAGATTAGATTGGATTAGATTAGATTAGATTCAACTTTATTGTCATTACACATGTACAAGTACAAAGCAACGAAATGCAGTTTAGGTCTAACCAGAAGTGCAATAGCAGCAAGTGCAGATACAGGTATAAATTATAAGGTGCAGTAAAAGCTATGGTGATATTTATCACCATAGTACAGATGGATGTACTATGAACATTATATACAGGTTGCCTTAGTTATTAGCCCGGATTTACAATAAATGATTATACGTACAGGTTGATATTAATAATAAGTGTGCAGATAGATAAACAATTACAAATGTACATGTACAGTGGGTATATACAGTTCAAATAAATGAATCAGTGCAATGTAGGTTGTCTTACTAAATGTATAGTAACCTTTTTATTTCTTGCTTTTTTTTAATGATGAAGAAATGCTATCAGGCATTTATGAAATAAACGAAATATTATCATTTTACAAAACTTTTATCTGATAATTTTCAATTGGTCTCTTCATTTATTTGATAATGTTTCCTCCTGTAGATGTATTTATTTTATATTGAAAATAATATTGAAGTAATAATGAAGTTTCAAGTAGAAGTTGAAGGCTCAGTCAGGATAGAATTCTCGCAAATGCACTGACGAGTGCAATTAAGCAGCTTTTTAAGATTAAGAGTTTCTCTTGGGTTTTCAACTGTGATGACTAAAATAGTCACTCACAGGATCAGACGCTGCTGCTTTTTCTCCAACATTTTCTCTAGTTATGAATTATGAGACTGCTGGGTTTGTTGCTCCGTTGGGTCAGATTGCTTTCTTACCTCAACTGAACTGCTCCATAGTTTCAGCCGGCCCAAGACAACCTCATTCAGGTGATCTCTAATGCTTTTGTTGTTGTTTTTAATACTGCGGATATAAGTAGTTACCGTTACCATACACACCTAAACAAATCAAACTCATAGAGAACATAATGTTGCTTCTATCTCTATACTGTATGATTAAAAGATTTTATTATAATGTTATTATCAGTATTTCTCAAATATATGATTTCCACTGCCACAAAGTCATTATGTGATGTACTGTATACAGTACAGATGAAATTGCCATTTTTGAATCAATAATAACTCATAAATGCAGTTATCTGACACTTAGGGTTAAACAAACCCTAATTATATACATTTATTATTATTATTATTATTTTTTTACCAGCGATACGCTTCATCATATTTTTATATTATTAGAATATTTTGTATTGATTTCACTACATTATGATATAGTCTTACACATATGACTAATATTCCTTTACAAATCATGCACAATGATAACTATGGTTGTTACAGTGGTGTGAAAAACTGTTTCCCCCCTTTTTGATTTTGCATGTGTGTCACATTTTAATGTTTCAGATCATCAAATAAATTTAAATACTAGTCAAATATACAGTAGCACAAGTAAACACATCATGCAACTCTGAAATGAAGGTTTTATTTTTAAGGGATTATGTGAAAACTAAATACAAAACTAAATAATCCTTTAGTGTGACAAACATGCAAAAAATAAGAGTGGTAAACACTTGTTCACAACATTGTGCATGGAGTTTATAGTGTAATTGTGTGTAAGAAACTGCGCTAATGAAAATGTTTAATTGACCTTCTGCTTCTTAATCATAATTTGCATGAAAAGCAATACCTCTAGTGGTCAATTCACATGAAATCTGCTGCTAATTTTATGTATAGGTACATTTTTGGTGTGTATGCTGTTGAATGTTTTCATATTTTCTGAATTTGTTGATGATTTAGTGCTCTAAATAACACTTTTATCCTAAAAAGAAGCTTCTGTGGATTGGACAGATTCCATTGATGGTAAATGTCTCTAATGGAACCATAAATGGCAACAAAGAACCTTTATTTTCATGTACGTACATGGACAGATTAAAGTAATAAATCATGAGTAATAAGATTGATTCATAAACAAAAATGACATTTAGAAGGTCTTTCTCGTTTACAGTAGACCAATCAACAGCTTGGCAAAAGCATAAACACCTTTTTGACCAGCTTTTGGAAGACCACACTGAATTAAGCTAAATTAGATATGTGTTTTTAATTGCGTTAAATATATGCCGCTACTTTAATGAAATGATCTCTTAAATTAGCACCTTAAGTCACCATGAAACAGAAGTTAAGATCTTTTCCCATATTTTGATGTACATCTAATTGGAACGTCCTAAAATTAGAAAAAAAGATGCATAATTTTGTCTATTGGGAACTGATTGGCTTGTTGGAAGATGTGTGTTGCTAACAAAATGAAGGAACATTGATAAATGGATTAAAGCCGGGCAGAAACAAGACACGCACTGATAGCCCCATCCTAAAGGCATTACATGTGACCGTAAATGAAGAAATGTCATTTCAATTAAGGCAAGGAAGGGGATGGTAATTGATAAAAGATTATAAACGCAAATTAATTTTACAAAATTATGTGCACAGATACATTACTTATAACAAGTACTACTATATAAGTTAATTTGGCTTTAAAAAGGAAATGTAGACTTAACACATTTTGCATATTTGATGCTTTTCCTTATTTTCAACTGGTTGTTCTTCATTTGAATAGAAAACACACTCTTTCATCTCTCTGACACTTTAACTGACTCCGCACCAGTTTTTGCACATTTGCATCAGACACATTTTTACACAATAAACAAAGAAACAAAAAAAACATGCATTTATGAAGTGTGCTTCACACAGGTGAGTGGGCTTGACAAACCACCTGAAGAACACTCTTTACTTACTATTTACTTTCCTTTCTAAAACAACAACAACAAAAAGACAGTCCCTTGGTCAGGTCCTGTCATCCATGTGTGTTGTTTTCACCATGTGCTCCTTTGTTCTGTTTCCCACCATGTCATTATGTTCATCACCTCCACCTGTGTCTCACCCCTGTATGTAATCAGTTCTATCATTACCTGTGTATTTATAGTCCTTTAGTTTCATTCAGTCTTGGTCCGGTATTCCTGTTTGTGCTTCGTCGTCACCCCATGTTTTTCATGTGTCTCCTGTATTCTTGATGTCCTTCCAAGTGAGTGTTTGTAAATAAATCTGCGTGTTTTAATAGCACGGCAGCTAGCTCTCTGCATCTCTCACATGCTCGCCCACAGGAGCTGCGCCTGGTCAGTACCTGGATTTGAGACCACATGGGAAAGCTAGGTTACTGCCAGAAGTGGTGTTAGTGATGCCAACAGGGGGCACTCAACCTGTGGTGTCTGTGGGTCCTAACACCCCAGTATAGTGAAGGGGACTCTGCTCAGTGAGCACTGTTTTTTGGATAAGGGTTTAACCCCGACATCCTGGCCAGATCTGCCCATTGGTCTCTGTCCATCATGGCCTTCTAATCATCCCCATATCATAATTGGCTTTATCACTCTGTCTCCTCTTCACCAATCAGCTGGTGTGTGGTGTGCGGTCTGACACAATATGGCTGCCGTCACATCACTGCACACTGGTGGTGGATATGGAGACCCCCCCGCCATTGTGTAAAGCGCTTTGAGTGTCTAGAAAAGCGCTATATAAATGTAAGGAATTATTATTATAAAACCTGCAATCCTCTTTGCCTTTCTGAGTGAGTCAAGGCGTGACACCCTTCATTTAATTCTCTGAGCACTAACAGTTCCTTTAAACAATTAGCACTTCCTGTGTGTATTATCCTCATGTTGATTTACTGAATGTCTCTTCAGTTTTAAGTGGCTTTGGAAGAAAGCGTCAGCCAAATGACTAAATGTAAAAATAAATGTGATTCCATTGATGCTACTGTACATTTCACAAATGTGATTTAAATCCCACACTTTAGATTTTACACCTCACATTTGTGACTTTATATCTTACTAATGTGATTTTATATCTCTCAAATGTGATGCCTCACAATTTTCATTGAACATAATGTCTCACATTGGTGGCTTTTATATCTATGTGTTACAAATGCAACATTATTTATTCATTAATTTTCCTTCGGCTTAGTCTCTATTTCAGAGGTCAACACAGCGCAATGAACTGCCAATTATTCCAGCATCTCTTTTACGCTGCAGATGCACTTCCAGCCGCAACCCAGTACTGGGAAACACCCATTCACTCTCGCATTCACATGCAGACTCATACACTACTGCCAGTTTATTTAATTAATTCCAATTCATGTATATTTGTATAGCGCTTTTACAATGTAGACTGTGTCAAAGCAGCTTGACATAGAAGTTCTAATATATTGAAACCGTCAGTACAGTTTTAAGTTCAGTTCAGTGTGGTTTAATTTCCACTGCTAAAAGTCCAAACACTGAAGCGCAAATCCATCGATGCGCTGCTCCACAAGTCCCAAACCAAGCAAGCTAGTGGCGAGAAACAAACTTCACCAATTGACGAAAGTGAAAGAAAAAAAAAACCTTGAGAGAAACCAGGCTCAGTTTGGGCACAATCATTTCTCCTCTGGCCAAACTTCCAGTACTGGAGGCTATAAGTAGTTCATCCAATTCACCTATAGTGCATGTCTTTGGACTGGGGGAAACCCATGCGAACACGAGGATAACATGCAAACTCTAACCAGAGACCGCATGCTGTGAGATGACAGTGCTAACCACTGAGCCACCATGCCGCCCAATACAACAGTATATCACATGATTCAGATTTGGTGTCTCATCACTGTGACTTAATATCTCACAATTTAGATGGTCACAAATGTTACTTTCTTACAGTTACAACCTAATATCAATTGTGATCTTATGCATCACAGTTACAATCTCATATTGGTTATTTTAAATGTGCTAAAGACATGCAAGTGTGCTACACTTCTCTTAAATTAGCATTTAAAAAGGAAATATTGCCTTAACACATTTTGCATATTTCATCATATTTCCTACTTTGAACGGATTCCATAACCTGTCGAGTTGGCAAGGAAATCCAGCCACTGAAAAATTGCTATTGACAAACATTGGCATGAAAAGACAGAAAAATAAGATGTCAATACACCAAAGGCAGTTGCACTCCTCAGAGGGTGCTGTACTTTTTTTGGGTAAACAGAAAATGCATTGGGAAAAGTGCTCATCAAGATGTTTGAAGAACGTCTTTGAGTGCACTGCACTGACATTGAAGATAACTGATTTATTTATTTTTTTCTCCCAGCCGTCCACGTGCCGTAGAAAGTTCAGGGCCTTTAATTTGGCATTGTCAAGATTTGATTGGCATGCTGGTTGCACCGCGGTCTGATATTGTGGTGTTCCTGTTGAATGGCAATCATACTGTTATTGCACTGCATACCATTTGCAGAGGTAGAGCTGTCACCGCCAACAAAGAAAGCATTGTGAGGACAAAATCTGATTTATTTATTTATCTCTGCCGCTTTTAGTTTGTTACTGAGCATGTGCGACGAAGATACAAATATATCAACACTTCCATGAGTAAACACGTCTCATCCAGTGCCTGGTGGTGTGTGTTAAACCATGCCATGCACTCGTACGCTGAGCGACATTCTTACACCTTTAATGATAATTGAATTAGACGGATCTGCAGTTACACGATGCAGCAATGAAAATTGTGTTTTCAAGTGGCCAGCTGTTGTCGTTGTTTGCGGTTCTTCATTCGCAGCATATGGCAGACTGGATTTGTCCCCTACAGATGACATTGCACCATTTGGCACTTTAGAAAATGGATTTGCACTCATCACGCGCAGTTTGCGAGCACCCACAGGCTGCCGGTGTCAGTGGGAATATCCCAGTCTAATGGGTTTAATTCGGAGGGCTCCTGTTGTACTTGGCGGCTTTTCATACGCTCTTGTGGAACTCGAGAAAAACTGAGCTTTTCCAAGGAACGTGTGAATTTCAGACAGTCGCACATGTGCTGAGGATATTTCAACTACTGCATAGTTAAAAAAATAGATGAAACATTTTATCAGATGTGAAATTGTATATCACAGTTATGATTTTATTTCTAATTTTCGTAGACTTGATTTCTCTCAAAAACCTTTTTGTATTTTTTTTTTATTTCTTTACTCTTATATGTGAGTTTATATCTTAGTTTTGTGATTTTATATCTCACAAACAAAACAATATCTAACAGTAATAGCCTTTTACTATCTTTCTGTTGTGTTTTTATGTCTTACAAATGACATATCTCACAATTTAGATTGTGTAACTCCTATTTTACTTATTATTATTTACCTTTATTCAATCCAATCATGACCAATTATAATATTATGTTATTTTTTTATCTCACAAATGTGACTTTCTTACAGTTACAACCAGGCTTGACCATAACTTTTTTGATCACCAGCCACAGTGGCTAGTGGTTTTCCAACAAATAGTAATGAAAATATATTTCATAGTCATAAAGTTTGACTTTGGCATGCTACAATTACTTGATTTTAGATTTTGTGTTATGTCCACATCATAATTGAAATCATTCATTTTACTTTTTGTGTTGTGTGATCTTGCTCAATTAGCAAATGGGTTGTGGTTTCATAGTGTTGCACTGAGTTTAGTTTTTTTAGATTGCCCGTTTTTTCTAGCAACACGACAAATAAATAAATAAAGCCCAACATTTTAAATCATGTATCGAAAAAGCTAAGTATAGCTCTATACATACATTTTTATTCAACAAAATTTATCTTAACAGAAAAGAATTCTGCACAGTAGTCTGTCCAGGCTAAAGTTCCGTTAATCTGGTTACAACCTAATGTCAATTGAGATTTTATGTCTCAAAATTGTAACCTAGCATGTCATAAATGTGTCGTTTTAGTAAATTGCCAATCTAATTTGAAGACTTAATTTCTCACAAATGTTTTTTTTAATCTCACAATTTTGATTTCTTATCTCATATTTGTGACTATGTCTTAGTGTTATGATTTTATATGTCGAGAATATGACAATATCTCACAGTGTTTACTTGTTATCTCAAAATAATAGACTTTTACTATTTTACTGTTGTAGTTTTGTCTGACAAATGTCACATATATCACACAATTTAGATTTTGTATCTCCTATTTGGGTTAGTATCTCTTTTTTTTCTTCTCACAAATGTGACTTTCTAACAGTTTCTTACAGTACAACCTAATATAAATTCTAATTTTATGTCTCAAAATTGTAACCTAGCATGTTTTAAACGTGTCATTTTGTATTGGTAAGGTTAGTTAGCATACAAAATGTGAATAAATTCAGACAGTTGCATGTGTGCTGATAATATTTCAACTACTAAATTTAAAAAATAGATGAAACTTTATATCGAATATGAAAACGTAAATCAGTGTTTTGATTTTGTCTAATTTTGAAGACTTAACTTTCCACAAATGCATCTTTTTTAATCTCAATTTTGATTTCTTATTTTATACTTGTGACTTTATATCTTAGTTTTGTGATTTTATATCCCACAAATATGACAATATCTCACAATTTTGACTTATCTCACAGTAATTGCATTTGACTAACTTTCTGTTGTGATTTTGCATCTCACAAATGAAACATCACACAATTTAGATTTTGTATTTCCTATTTGCCTTACTATCTCACAATTTTTTTTTTCGTCTCACAAATGTGACTTTCTTACATACAACCTAATATCAGTTGTGTTTTCATATCTCAAAATTGTAACCTAACATGTCATAAATGTGTCACTTTTGTGAATTGTATTTCTCTTAGATCTTTTATTTCTAAGAGATTTTTTGTTCTCAAATTTGTGACCTAGCATGTTATTTTTGTCAATTGTATTTCTCTCAGAGACATCTTATCTCTGTTTTTGCATTGGTAAGTTTATTAACCATACAAAATGTAAATGAATTCAGACAGTTGCATGTGTGCTGATAATATTTCAACTACTAAATATTTTATATTCTATTGATCTTGTTTTGATTTTCCCCCCCCCACTACATTACTGTTAATCATGGTTAACGTTTGCAGGCATAAACAAGGTCTAGATCTGTACGGCATAAGCAGTTTTAAGCCTTAAGGCTAAAATTGTGAATGCTGACACCATGAACCTAGCTGCTTTCATGCCCACTTGAACATCACTCTGTTAGTTATGAACATTGCCTCAGTGTGCGAAAATAAAATGTTAATGGCCTTAAAGCTCACAAATGCAACTTTCTATTTTACAAATTAAATCACCCAGATGTCACTTTACATGTACATTTTAATCTCACAATTGTGATTGTATGTCTCTTAAATGCAAATAAAGAATCAAAACTGAAGCATTCAAATTCACATTTGATATAAAGTTTCATCTATTTTGCAAATGCATCTTGTCTCACAGATGAATTTATATCACTGAAAATGCAAATTCATAAATTAAAGTTCAGATTATTTTTCTTATTTTTGTGACATAATACTTAATAGATTGCAGTTGTAACTTTATATTTCACACATGTAACATGTTTCACAGTTTCAATCTAATATCTCAATTTCATTTTTTTTATATATATCCCATTTAGAAGACTTGGTCTCATAAATGGCAGTTTTTATCTCACAGTTTTGATTTGGTATCTCATAACTGTGACTTTTATTTTTGTAAATTGTGATTTCATATCTTACAAATGTGGCAAAACCCTTCAAATTTTATGACTTAATATCACAAAATTGTGGCATTTTATCCTAGTATTGCATTACACAGTTTGTATTTTATATCTCATACTTGTAACGTATTAAAGGTGCTGTTTGTAATTTTTTTTTTTTTTTGACTCTTCTAAAGCATAAAAAAATCCATAATATGTTTGCTGATATTTAAGAAACATGCTAAATGAACATTCTTGTTTCTTTGAAAAACAATGCTGAAGTCAGATATTCTGCTTTGAAAATGTTTTTTTTTCCGTGCCGGAACAACTGTCTTTGTTTTGGTAATTTTAACCTGTCCAATGCCAGTTTAGCCAATTATATTTCAGCACCTCGGGTTGCCTTGATGTAAAACAGTGTATTTCATTCATTCATTATGAAAGGCTCTGAAAGCATTCATACGTGACCGAAATGCGACCTCCTGTGGACAGTGGGACAATCCGAAATTTCCACATGAGGTTATTAATTAGCAAATAATATAAATATTACAAACGTAAACATTAGATGTTAGAGCAGGTTCCATTGTAACTGCGTGTCCTAACAACACGCTTTGTGGCGAGATACACAGTGATAAGCAATTTGGCTTTTTGCACCAGATGAAACATGACAGAAATTGAACTATACAGCCATTCAGAAGCAGAGAATATGCACTCACTCACGGAATGGTAAGGTTTATAATCTATTCAATACATATTAACCCTCTTTAACATTATTAAATGTACATGCTGAATCACTAATAATTGTTTGATATGAGTCACAGTTCTAAAGATCAATTTCAAACTGTTTATTTTATTTTCAAGATCTGAGGTGAACTATCTACTGCTGCTTTCAGTATATGACAATAAATGTCATGTAAAATGGCATTCAAACTCACATTGTTAGCATTTAACACTGAATAAAGCACATATGAGGTTAACCTGAAGTGATCATTGTCACAGTTTTTTATTGTTCACCCATGAGGAATAGAAGCCGTTTCTAACATATCAATTTGAGGTGTCGGTTAGGACAAAAACTCCTTTTAATATGGAGAATATTCCTTCAATCGTGTGCCGGTTTAATCACTCGCTCCTGTCCTCAATCTGGCAACCTGCACTTGCATTTGCTTTGATCCAGTAGTGCAATACCAAGTTCAACCACTGGGTGTCAAACTTGCATACTGGCTAACAGGTTAACTTTTGTCTCATAAATGTGACTTTCTTACAGTTACAATTCAATATCAAATCTAATTGTATGTAATTGTAATATCTGATATCTCACAATTTTAATGGCATATCTTATTGATGAAACTTTACAATTTCACAAATGTGTGAATTTGTCTGTCATGGTTTTGATTTATATCTCATTTTGGAGCCTTGATATCCTGCAATTTTAATATATCATGTTTGTGAATATGTTTTACTGTTGGGATTTTATATCTCACAAATGCAACTATATAGCAAACAATTGAGCTTTTGTTTCCCATTCTTGTTATCATTTTCTTGTCTTAATATCTCACTATTTAGATCTCACAAATCTCTCAGAAAATGTTTTTATTTTCTGGTTTGTTTGACATAGACAATGCACATTAATAGTACCAAAAATGTGCAATATATCAGAATTAGCCAAATCGTCACCTTAATTATAAGGTTTCATCTGACATTTTTGAGTTATTGACATATTCGTATTAACTGACAACATATTTATATTATGGGATGTTTTTTTATAAGTTGTTTACAATTTTAAGACTTTTTATTTAAAAACAAATGTTACACATGTACTGTTTGCTATGGAATGCAAACACTTTGAAGCTCAATATGTCAAAATCATTTAGAGCGCAGATAGAAGCTTTTAATTCCAAAGTAACGAAATGTCTATTTTGCATATGCAGTCAGTAATTAATAATTAATCAATACATAATAAATACAAGCTTCACAATGCATATAACTTTTGCACTATTTATAAACAAACACCACCACAATCACCATAAAAAAAAGTAGATCTATTTGTCACCCATCTAACTGAGACACATATGTAGCTGTCAGACAAAATAATCAATCAAAATAAATATGCAGCCCAAGAGGATATAAGAGAAGCAAAAGTAGCATTATTCATTCAATCAGCACACAACCAACCAACCTAATAGATGAAGTTCAAAACAGACAAGAAGACAATAACCTAGTTTGTTTCTTTGTAACAGTTACAACCAAATACATGCTTTTATGTTTCAAAATTGTAACCTGGTATGTCATAAATGTCCCATTTTTGTGTCATTTATATTTCTCCAGGATCTTTTATACAGTAAAAGTATAATAAATCGCTCAGTTGTGATTTTTTTTCTTTCACAGCCTTTAGCAGAGTGTAAAAATCTTGATGTTTCTGTGGGTCTCGTCTATCAAATCTGAGCTTTACAGTATTTTGTATTTTCTTTCGGATTAAAGTCAGGTGATTGTCTGGGCCATTCTACGGCTTGATTTTCTTTTTTCTGAAAGCATTTGAGAGCTTCCTTGGCTGTGTTTTGGATTGTTGTCGTACTGAAATGTCCACCCTGGTTTTATCTTCATTATCCTGGTTATGTAGATGTAGGATTGAAGCAGCTGATATTCATTTACAATGAGGAAGGGCTGAGGGTTGCTGAATAACTACTGAGAGATTTCAGCTGCTGTCTGGTCTTTCACTGCCTTTCTACACCTCCCGTTCTTCATGTATTCAATACTTTTCCCCTGTGTCGTTTCATTTTATTACACATCGTTTGTAAACGAATCAGATTAGTTTTCTTTGTATATATGGATTTATTTGGTTGCTACCAACATCCGGGGAAAATCTCAAGCCAGAGGCACCTTTAAAAATATATTTTCTGAGAAAAAAAAATTGTGACATGTTCAATACTTATTTTCTCCACAGCACCTGTATTTGCATTGGTAAGGTTGACCATACAAAAGCCATTGCTCATGAACAATATATTGGGTAATAACATTATTCTCTCATTTTGGATTGCATTTTTTTATTGCAGCTCTAGGATAACAAATATATCAAAGCAAATCGTGCTAAACAATTTTTCATGCTGGTTTTCCGCCAGCATTGTTGGAGTGGCCTTTTTAAACACGTTATGTTGTTTCCCTACGCTTTGGTTTTCCCCCAAAATCTCATTATTTTATCGTCGCACAAAAAAGAAGCTGCTTTATTTTCATGTTGCATCCAAATATTCAGCAAGAAACTAGCCATGCCTCAGTGGCCGTGTCAAATAAGGCTTGTTGTCTGCAGATGAGGTTGTCTGAGGTAATTCAGGCGGTGCTCTGCTTCCCAACGGCCACATGCAATGGCTCGGAGAAAAATGAGAAGGCAATGCCTGAAGAGGAAATGGGGGTCAAGGGGAGAAATTAGCTTACACGCAGTGCCAGTGTTTCTCAAAGGCGTCAAAGCGATGCCGTTTTTCAACGAGAAGCAGACAGGTGCGTTAGGCCTCCACTCCAACTGCCTAAATCACCAACCAACCAAACTCCAGCCTGAACTTTAATCATTAATAATTCAGAGGTGGTGAATTCTGAGTCTGGAAAGTACAGTATACTCTGTGGAGGCGACAGAGACTCTGTTTTTTTGCCTGACATGATAACATTTTAAATACTGGCACTGTGAACTTGCTTTTATGCCCACTTGAGTTGATCAGTCTGTTAGATATTTAAGCTGCCTGAGAGAAAGAACATAAAAATGTTAGTGACCTTAAAGCTCACAATTGCTATTTGATATTTCATAAATGCCGTTTTAAATGTGACTGTTTTTTAACAGATTTAATCATAAATGTATCACAGATCTGACTTTTTGGCTCACAAAGGCTTGTTTGTATCTTATAGGTTAAATTTTATATCTCGTGTATGTGACTTAAAGGGATAGCTCATCCTCAACTATCTAGTTTACTGTCCGTAAACTAGTTTACTTTCCCTCAGGTGGACCCAGATCTTTATGAGTTTCTTTCTTCTGTTGAACACAAAGGAAGATATTTTTAAGAATGCTGAAAATCTGTAACCATTGACTTCCATAGTAGAGAAAAAGATACTATGGAATAGGCATGGGCCAGTATAAGATTCTGACGGTATGATAACCATGGATAAAAATATCACGGTTTCACAGTATGACGGTATTGTGTTTACTGCTCTAAAATATGCTCTTTTTAAATGTCTGGGTAAAATTACAAAACCTTTTTCCCCTTTGAACACAATATATTTTATTTTGAGAAACATTTAAAATATTTTGGGGCAGTAAACATGTCAGGCTAAATAGTTTAAGTGAATCGACTTTTGCAGTCTTCATTTGTTTCAAAAACACAGATGTCTTTACAATTTACACCTAAAAAAACAAAACAAAAAGAAAGTAAATAAAAAATATCACTCATACCTTAGGAACGGTATAGCAGAAAATATTGGTGGTATGAAAACCTTGACTTTTCCATACCGCGGTATACCTTGAAAAGCGGTTATCGTCCCATGCCTACTATATATGGAAGTCAGCGGTTTTTGTCTTTCTTCAAAATATCCTCTGTTATGTTCAGCAGAAGAAGAAACTCTTAAAGGTTTGAAAACAAGTAATGGGAGAGAATTTTCTTTTTGGGGTGAACCATCCCATTAATATATCAAACCTTAAAATTTACATCTCACAATTGTGACTGTCTCACTGTTCCAGGATCTACATTTTATTTGTACCTCTAAATGATGTAATCTCAAAATTTTGATTTATAAAACATATTAGTGACTTTTATATTAGTGTCAAATGTACATACTGTATATTACAATTTTATATCTCATTTTTGTGACTTAATATATAACCATTTTTGACCTTCATATCCCCAATTTGTTATTTTATTTCATATTTGTGACAGCATGAAATAAATGTGAATGTATCCAACAATGTATATTTTCTTAATCTCATTTATGTTGCTTAAAATGTCTCACGAATACAAGTTTATATATAACTATTATATTAAATATCAGCCTCATATTAGTGACTTTTTAATGTTCTCATATTTATGCCTTATCTTAAAATTGTGACTTTATATCCCACATTTAGATTTTGTTGTATTTAATTTCCCACAAATTTGGATTTATTTCTGAGTATTTTGATTGTATTGAGTGTGCCTTTATAGCTCACGATTGTGACAATGTGCAAATTAATGTTACAATTTAAATTTTATCTCATAATTAATTCTCACTAATGTGAATGTATATCAAACAGTTTTGACTTATATGTCATTTTAGTGACTCTACATCTCACTAATGCAAACTTGTACATCACAATTTTAGAGAATTTACCTCATATTCGAGACTTAATACCTCACAATTGTGCTCTTTCAGCGACATTCAATATCACTTTTCAAAAACTCACTTTATTTCAGCTTAGTCCCTGATTTATTAGGTGTCTCCACAGTTGAATGAACCGACAAATGTATCCATTTATGCAAATTTATATCTAACTATTTTGATATTATGTCCTGTATTTATGACTTAATATCACTCACTCACTTTCCTTCAGCTTAGTTCCTGATTTATCAGGTTTTCTCCACAGCAGAATGAATCGACAATTACTCTGGCATATGTATTATATGGCAGATGCCCCCCCAGCCACATTCAATATTACATAAATGCTAATTTATATTGACCTATTTTGATTTTATGTCTCGTATTTATGACTTAAAATCACTTGCTTTATTTCAGCTAATACCCTCATTTTTTTAGGTGTCTCCACAGCTGAATGAACCAACAATTACTTTGGCATATGTATTATATGGAGGATGCCCTTCCAGCCACATTCAATATCACACAAATGCAAATTTACATCTAACTATTTTGATTTTATGTCTTGTATTTGTGACTCAATATCACTCACTCACTTTATTTCAGCTTAGTCCCTGATTTATCAGGTGTCTCCACAGCTGAATGAACCGACAGTTACTCACGACAGTTAGGCGTATGTATTGCATGGCAAATGCCCTTCCAGTTGCACTTAATATCACACAAATGCAAGTTTATATCTAACTGTTTTGATTTTATGTCTCATATTTGTGACTTAATATCCCTCTCTCATTTTCCTTCAACTTAGACTCTGATTTATCAGGTGTCTCCACAGCAGAATGAACCGACAATTACTCTGGCATATGTATTATATGGCAGATGCCTTTCCAGCCACATTCAATATCACACAAATGCAAATTTATATCTGAATATTTTGATTTTATGTCTCATATTTGTGACTTAATATCTCAAAATAGTGACTTTTTCTCTCACAATTACCTCATAGAAGAAAGAACCTAATGCCAGAAGAAGAAATGAGGGTGAAAGGGAGAAATTAGCTTACATGCAGTGCCAATGTTTCTCGTCAGGTGTCAAACAGCTGTCGTTTTTCATCAGAGAAGTGAACAGGATTATTAGACCTCCACTCAATGCCTTCTGTGCCTGAATCGCCAGCCCACCAAACTCCAGCCTGAACTTTAATCATTAATAATTCAGAGGTGGTGAAACGGCCACTGCCTGTGTCTGGAGTGTATTTTGCGTGGAGGCGATGGAGTCTCATTTTGCCTGACATGATTGGTCTCGGTGGGTTTCTCCATGTGGCAGTTTCCCCCCCGTGACGCAGTTGGATGGAGCACCAGGCTGGAAACTCGGCAATGCGAGTGCTTCATAACAGCTTAATAATGTGTCATCGTGCGCTGCTCCTATGAGCCCCACTCTGACTAATTTTTAAACATAGCTAATTCATCACTGCGCGTCCCTTTGTAAAGCCTGTTAAAATCCCTTCACGGGCCTTTGATTCTGACAGTGCAACAAACAGAAGAGTTTCTGTTGCAAGATATGAGGCTCGTCAATCTGTTTTTTTCTCTCTCTCTCTCTCTCTCTTTCTCCCTCTCCTCTGTGATTGCAAACTGAGAGAGTCTGCTTGGAGATTAGCGGTTTTTAATGTGTGAAGCATCACAGTTTTACCTAGAGTGTGTGGAGTTGATGAACATGATCATTTTCAGTTTGGTAACTCACATTATGTCGCATTCAAAACAGACCATTCAGGTGTGGTTTTCTCATTTTAATTTAGTCATATAGACAGCATGAATATAGATGTGTGCACACTTATTGTCTCGCTATTTATATTTTATATCTGACAAATGTCACAGTTACAACCCGATTATCTTACGGTTGTGATTTTGCATCTCAGTATTTTGACTTTTTATGGTTCAGATGCAACTTTTTACAGCGGGGAAAATAAGTCATGTTTTTTTTCTGGGAATAATATTTCTAAAGGAGCTGTTGACATGGAATTAAACCTGATTTTTAGTAAAAACCCAAACAATACAAACATAAAAAAAATAATAATAATAATAAATAAATAAAAAAGCTGAAAAAATTGTTATGTTTAATAACAATGGAATGATTCAATTTAATTCACCTTCATTTGTATAGCGCTTTTACAATGTAGATTGTGTCAAAGCAGCTTCACATAGAAGGTTATAGTAAATTGAAAGTGTCAGTCCAGTTATTATTGTTAAAATTCAGTTCAGTGTTGTTTAATATTCACTACTTATAGTCCAAACACTGAAGAGTAATCCATCGGTGCGCAGCTCAAGCTGCAGTCTAGGCGCCGGAGACTGGAGAACTCGATGCTCGTCTGTCCTTGGAGGGTCACAGGAATCAGTCTCATGCTTGCTACTCCGCCAAGCACCAAGCAGCTGCTCAGGATACAGCATGGTCCAGGATTATAGAACCTTGGAATAGTCTCGTCACGGGTCTTGGATCGCATCCGTGGCGCTGCATAGTCTCTGGGGGCCTCTGGATGAGTATCCCCAGGTGGAAATAGAGAACAAAGAGAATAATTAGCGCAGCTGCTGTTCATAGTGTAAATAAACGAGATGCGTGGAGCACATTCATGCATCATACCGCTATGTGATGTATTGTGTGTATGCTTTACTAAAAAGATAGGTCTTTAATCTAGTTTTGAACTGTGAGAGTGAGTCTGAGCCTCGAACATTATCAGGAAGGCTATTCCAGAGTTTAGGAGCCATAAATGAGAAGGCTCGACCCCCTTTACTTGACTTTGCTATTCTGGGTACTACCAGGAGCCCTGAGTTTTGAGATCTTAAAGAGCGGGTTGGATTGTAGCGAGACAGAAGGTTGGTTAGATAAACAGGAGCTAGATTATTTAAAGCTTTATAGGTAAGAAGCAATATTTTAAACTCAATACGAAACTTAACAGGCAGCCAGTGTAAGGAGGATAAAATTGGGGTGATATAATCATATTTTCTAGACCTGGTAAGAACTCTGGCGGCTGCATTTTGTACTAGCTGAAGTTTGTTAATAGAGGAGGCTGGGCAACCAGCGAACAGAGCATTACAGTAATCCAACCTAGAAGTCATAAAAGCATGAACTAGCCTTTCTGAGATGGACAGCATACTTCGTGACACAAGGAGATTGTGCTAAACTGACACAAGGAGATTGTACTAAACTACTGAAATGTATGTAATACTTTATATAGAAGGCTTTTTTTGGTGATGGCAGCTTAGACATCTCTCAGATGGAGAATGAAGTCACATGCATTGCTCAGGTGTGATTTTTTTATTTATTTATTTTTCTCACAGAATTCATTAGGTGCATCCCAATTCGCATACTTATGCACTTTTCTACGCCATTTTGTTGTATATAGTGTAAGTAGTGCGTTCACACTGAAACTCTTAAAATAATAAATGCACTTTAGTTACGCGGATGATGCACTTACTTAACCGGTAAAATGAAGAGTGTAACGATGGACACTTCACGCACTCAACCGCAGCTTTGCTCATGTAGCGGAAGGGGTGGAGCTATCGTGCGCACATGTTGGATAACTGTATTTATTTTGGATTGTGAAAGCAAAATTCTCCTACAAGAGTGATTGTAGCGCCTCCCGATGGTGAATGCGGTTATAGTCATCACGGGTATTATTTGGTACTTTGGTCGTTTATTTCACTAATTTGGAAACCATTAAACGCCATCAGAGAAACGGTTATTATTAAAAAATTAGTGTTCCATTTGGGACAACACTACACACATATACTATGCTGCTGAGTGTGTAAGTGCATAAGTGCATGAGTGCATAGTGTATAGTGTGCCATTTAGGACGCAGCTATTGGATCATTGTCTTGCTGAAATGTACACCCTGGCTTCTTCCTTGTTATTCTGCGAATGTAGATGTTAGACTGAAGCAGTTGATATTCATTTACAATGTGGTAGGGTGGAGGGTTGCTGAAGAACTACTGAGAGAGTTATGCTGCTGTCTGGGCTTTACCTGCTTTTCTACACCTCCCTTTCTTCATGTGTTTAAAACTTTTTCATAAAACTTTTTTAGGCGACATCGGTGGCTCAGTGGTTAGCACTGTCGCCTCACAGCAAGAAGGTCACAGGCTCGAGTCCAGGCTGGAACAGTTGGCTTTTCTGTTTGGAGTTTGCATGCTCTCATGTATAGCTGAATCGAATAAACTAAATTGGCCGTAAGTGTGTGAATGAGTGTGTGTAGATCTTTGTCAGCACTTGGTTGCAGCTGGAAGGGTATCCGCTGTGTAAAACGTGCTGGATAAGTTGGTGGTTCATTCTGCTGTGGCAACCCCTGATGAATAAGCTGAAGGAAAATGAATGATGAATTTAATGTTATTACACATAACATAGTTTGTAAACTAATACATTCTTTGTATATATGTATTTCTTTGGTTGTTGCCAACACCTGGTGAAAATTTCAAGTAAGCAGCACCTTTAGAAATATGTTTTTTGATAAATATGGTGATGTATTGAATGATTCCCCCCCCCCCCCCACTTTATCTCATACTTTTGATTTTATGTCTCACAAATGCAACTTTGTCTCACAATTGGGATTTTTGTATGTCATATTTGTGACTTAATACCTCACAATTGCCTTAAATCTCAAAAATAGACATTTGTATTTCACAATGTTGGTTTTACATATCATATTAATGACTGTATTTTTATCAAGAACACGTGGGGTTGATGAAAGTCTGGAACTTCCATTATTGCTCAGAATTTGCAACAAATCCATTTAAAATCAGATCATGTAGTCGTGGTGTTTGTCAGTTTCATTTTCACATGGAGTACAGTGAATAGAGATGTACGCTCATTTATTTGATATTCAGTTTGGGTTCTGCTGACTGTGGACTCTAATTGAGACAAATTAAGCTTTTTTAGTCTTTTGACATATCATTGCTGTAATTGTATTTCCAGAAGAACCCTGTTGTACTTAAAGGACATTTAAACTTGTTAGATTTTTTTATCTCCATATTCATAAAGTTGAAATTAGATCTCTTTCTTTCAGCAGGATATCTGACAACTGTACATCCTTTTTGAGACATTTGAAATACCGCTACCCATCATGAAGTTTCATTAGTCCAAATGTGTGCTCCATATAAATAAACATAAGGTCGTATTGATATTTGGTATGGGGAAGACATGAGCGTAACTGCAGATTCCAGTGATAAAAACTTAATTAGATTCACAGCACGGAATTTCACAGAAATTGAGAAATTTTGAATCGTTAAGCAGTTCTGTGCATCTAATCAAACCGTTATGTGGACTATCAGCTGTGAATGTATCAGCTTTGTGTTAAACATAGACAAATCAGATGTCACATTGCTCCTGAAAAATTTTCCTTAGGAAACAACCTGTCAAAGTAGAAATATCAGTGTATTCTTAGAATATAATTCAAAAAAGACAAAAATATTCTACATTGCGCAAATATTTCTCAAGTGAAGGAAACTTTTCTCAGTATGTACTTTTTCTTGAGTAAATTTCTTTTAGTTAAAAAAAAAAATGAATACATATTAAAACTGCCAAGTTGCCACTTGCCCAATTAACCTTACTCTCCTAGTTAAGTTAATTCACCCAGTTAAGCCCTTAGATTACACTTTAAGCTAGTATCTTGCAAAATAACTAGAAAAATATTATGTACTGATTTCATGGCAATGACAAAAGACGTGTAATTAGAAATGTGTTATTAAAACTATTATGTTTTAAAATATGTTAGAAAAACGTTTCTCCCTATTAAGCAGAACGTGGGAAATATTTTGAGAAGAGTTTCCTATTAGGGCAGCACAGTGGCTCAGTGGTTAGCACTGTCTCTTTACAGCAAGAAGGTCACAGCTTCGAGTCCTGGCTGGGCCAGTTGGCATTTCTGTGTGGAATTTGCATGTTCTCCCCGTATTTGTGTGGGTTTCCTCCGGGTGCTGTGGTCTCCTCCACAGTCCAAATACATGTTCTTTAAGTGAATTGGATAAACTAAATTGGCTGTAATGAATGAGTGTGTTTGTGAATGAGAGTATGGGTGTTTCTCAGCACTAGGTTGCTGCAGGAAGGGCATCAGCTGATTAAACATATGCCGGAATAGTTGAAGGTTCATTCTGCTGTGGCGACCCCTGATAATCTTGGACTAAGCCAAAGGAAAATGAATAATTGAATGAATGACTTTCCTATTACTTTTTCCTCCTTTACAGTAAAAACTTTGGGGGCCGAGAGAGCTTATAGTGTTGCAATTACAAAAAAAAAAACACCAGCAAATTAAGAAAAGATCTTTATCGGTTCGACAGCAAAACAAACAAATTTAGAAAACGCGCTGTATTTTCTCACAACACTTGCAAAAAGAACGGAACACAACGGAAATGTTTCAAGGGGACCCTAAAGGCTGGCTCACACTGTGCGTAAGTGTGTGTAAGATCTCAGCTGTCATAAAGTCAGACTGAACGACAATAAAGATGCACCAAACACGAAAAAATATGCCCCTGGAGCTAGACGTCATCCACCTGTGACGCTTTCACTATCCCACGTTCTGAAATGATTCCTCACAGCAAATGTAAACAAACTGTAACGGCAATTTTGCACACAGCGCGCCTCAATAACAAAACCATGAAAAAAGGACAGTTTTTACATTTCCCCACGATCAGTTGAACTGTTGCATGGATTGCGTCATCAGATTCTGCGCTCCTATTGGTTCTTAGATTGACACTCATCGCAGCTGTTGTCACACTGCGGAAATCTTCTGACAATGCCTGAACTACATCGCAACAGGCATTAAGCAGCTGTCTGTGAACATCTCAAACCAACAATCAAAGACCACAGAGTTTAGCCTAGGATCTCAGGAATCTTATAGGATTTCCCAAATTTGTCTAAGATGATAAAATCGTGCCTGAAATCCCACAGTGTGAACAGGGCTTAAAACATGATGGACCTGGCTATTTAGGTTATGGTTATTTAAGGTAATAAAATACAAAAAAAAGGGAGTCAGGATGTTAAAATAAACAGAAAAACTTACCTTTCAAAGATCACTGAGCGCTAGTCACGACACAATAAACATATCGCAGCACTGTCTGTCATGTTTTAGGATCTGCTTGATACATTTCTGTTGTGTTCCATTCTATTTGCAAGACATTTTCATAAGTTGTTTACACTGTGAGAAAACGCAGCGTGTTTTATTAATTTGTTTAATTTGTGGAAAAATGCAGCACTTTTTTTATGTATATGCGTTGCAAGGTATTGTAGCACTTTTGCTGTCAAACATATGAAGATATTTTCTTAATTTGCTGGTGTTTTTTTTGTAATTGCATGTGTTTTCTCAATAGCAGCATGTTTAGCTCTCTAGGCCACCATAAAAAAAACCACTGATGAGCTACAAATGTGCAGTCACATATCAAAATCGCAGGAAAATGCATGCACTTGTGAAACCCATTAGATTTCATGTTTTTACATAAGACTTCACACTGCCTATTTATGGCAGTGCAGACTGGTATGAAAGGGTACATTTGTTCACATACCGTATGATCACATGGGTTTCACTTAACAGCAGTGTGCGAATTACAGGGGGGCTTGGGTGGATTGACCCCCCCTAATTAACGCTTGATCACCTTGAAGGATGTCGAAACAAGTTGAATGGGGGGTGAGCCTTTAATAGTGTGGAAAAGTTCAAGCTGATCTGTATTTTAAATAATAATATTAATGATTAAAATAACAGATAAGATAAATATACATATGACCACCCCCATAATGGCTAATACACTGTGAATCCATATTCATCCTAATCGGTCTATGCGAGAAAAAAATAAGTGGAAAATGTTTGGAACCACCAGGACTCTTCTTAAAGCTGGACGGCCATCTAAGCAGAGTGATCAGGGAGAAGGACCTTAGTCAGGGAGATGACCCGATGGTCACTCTGTCTGAGCTCCAGTGTTCTTCTGTGGAGAAATGACAACCTTACAGAAGGACAATGGTCTATGCAGCAATCCACCAATCAGGCCTGTATGGTAGAGGGGCCAGATGGAAGCCACTCCTTAGCCTGGAATTTGCCAAAAGGCATCTGAAGGACTCTCAGACCATAAGAAACAATATTGTCTTGTCTGATGAGACTAAAATTGAACTCTTTGGAGTGAATGTCAGGCGTTACTTTGGAGAAGTAGGCACCGCTAATCACCAGGCTAATACCATCCCTACAGTGAAGCATGGTGGTAGGGAATCATCATGCTGTAGGGATGTTTTTCAGCAGCAGGAACTGAAAGACTAGTCAGGATAGAGGGAAAGATGAATGCAGCAATGTACAGAGACATCCTGAATGAAAACCTGCTTCAGAGTGCTCTTGACCTCAGACTGCGGACAATGACCCAAAGCACACAGCCAAACTATCAATGGAGTGGCTTCATGACAACTCGGTGAATGTCCTTGAGTGGCCCAGCCAGAGTCCAGAACTAAGTCCTATTGAACAACTCTGGAGAGATCTGAAAATGGCTGTACACGGTCACTTCTCATCCAACCTGATAGAGCTTGAGAGGTACTGCAAAGAGGAATTGGCAAAAATTCCCAAAAACAGGTGTGGTAAGCTTGTGGCATCATATTCAAAAAGACTTGAGGCTGTTATTGCTGTCAAAGGTGCATCAACAAATTATTGAGCAAAGGCTGTAAATACTTATGTCCATGTGATGTGATTTTTCTTTTTTTTTCTTTTTTTTTAAAATAAATTTGCAGCAATTAAAAAAAAAATTGTAGAAAAATGTGTAGAATTTTGTAATAAGGCTGTAACATAAAAAAAAAGTGAAGCGCTATGAATACTTTCCGGATGCATTGTAAGTGTTCACAAGACACTTTTAGGTTAACTGATGTTGGCATAAACATATAAGCTGTTTCTCAATATGCGTTCTTCAGCGATCTTGCGTCCTCGTGTTCTCGTGTAACGTCATCATCATCCGCCGAAGTTCAGTTCCAATACTCAAGACCACAAGAACGGAGGACACGTGAAAGTTCCTGGATGTGTTCTTGATATCGAGGACGCACCGATGCAGACTTGAGCACTGAACTCGCTCTAGAAGTCCCAGAAGTCATTGCGACTGGAGGTGGGAAGTGCAGCATTTTGTATAGATATATTATTAAAGTTCAGAGATATACTTATTTACCTCAAGAGTTTCCCTAAATGAGACGGTTAAAGTGAACATTACCATAAAAATCTTATTAAAGGCATAAACACATTATTTGTTGAAATTTGTATTAAAATCTGTTTTATTTGTGTTGTGCAGCGTATATTTGTAAAGTCTTTATGCAGAGTATATATTGTGAAACGTGGAAAACAATAAATCGCTGTATGAATGCTGTAATGTTAAAATAATTTTTGGTTAAAGATGCGTGAGGGTCATGTGACCATCAGGAAGAATGCAGCATCTCATTTCTCACAGGACGCATTCTCTGTCCTTGTGGTCTCCTGAGTTCGTTCTCCCGATGTGACCTGGCAAGACTAGTCTCCACAAGAACACAAATCCGTTCTCTGCGTTCTTGGAATTTAGAGACAGCCATAGTCTAAATTACAGTAAAAGTTTGTCTAGTTTGACCTCCAGTAAGCTCTGAAATAACTATAGAGAGGAGACTGTAGGTCGGACAATAAATACCCCCTAAAACACTGAACAATTATATACATTTTATTTATAAATTAGATGCAATTTAAATAAATATATATATGACTGAAACTTGTATTACACAAACTACAGTAACATCACCGAAAAAGTTGGACCCCTCTGATCATCAATGTATAATTCACACACTGTTCCAAAAACAGTTTCACATTGAATTCTAATTGCATTTGAAGATCATGTTTTTTTTTTTTTTTTTTTTTTTAGAACAATGCCATTTAAAACATCATGCTTAATCTATAACTTTTCCAGCTATTTTATTTCGTATAGCACTGAAATGAATGCGTATCAACGCAATACTGTCAGATTTTCACACTGCAGCCTATTCTAAACAAGCAGCTCCTA
Organism: Danio albolineatus; assembly: GCA_903798035.1. Taxonomy (NCBI): domain Eukaryota; kingdom Metazoa; phylum Chordata; class Actinopteri; order Cypriniformes; family Danionidae; genus Danio; species Danio albolineatus. Next base: position 147,860 of record CAIGQQ010032849.1, read on the forward strand.
TTTAGACCGCATCTGACCTACATGAACAGCGACCAACCATGGTTAGTTATTTTTACTGTAGTTTTAATGATGGATAAAGCTAAAACTCCAAGAACAAACAACGCCAGTTCTCCTTGTTAAATGTCATGTGTGCGCATGAAGCGGTCATGTACTGTATAACACACGAACGCTCTTTCCTCCCAGCTCCCACCGACCTTTGAGTCACCCCGTGCTAGTTTTAATTAGACTTTGAGGAAGCAAAGCTGCTTATTGATTGGTCATTGTTTTCTGGAAAGGTCATACATCTAAATAAGAGTGGTTGTGAGAGCCGATGTCAGATCTCAGATTAAGTTTTGATGCTAACAGGGGGGAGTAGCCAGAGATGAGTCAGAGGAGAAGTGGAGGCTGATCAATGTGGCAGCAGCCAAGCCCATCGTTAAAAGCAGAGGAGGCTCAAATAAATGACTGCATGATTTGAGGTGTTGGAGGCCTCTCAGGGTGAGCCGGGAGACGGGGAGGTTGCTGCTATTTTGTGCTTAGATGTCATTTCACACTGCTCGGTTAACACTTGTACTGGTGTACCAGTGATATTGCTGAGGTATATACAGTTGAGCTCAGAATTATTAACCCTCCTGAATTATTAGCCCCCTTATATGTTTTTTCTAGTTTCTGTTTAACACATTTCTAAACATAATAGCTTTAATAACTCATTTATTATAACTATTTGATCTCTGCCATGATGACAGTACATCATATTTTAGATAATTTTCAAGACGCTACTAATGTAAATATAATGTTCAGCTTAAAGGGTAATTTAAAGGTTTAACTAGGTTAATTATGTTAATTAGGCAAGTTAGGGTAATTAGGCACGTTATTGTTTGTATATATATACACTTATTTACATATTTCACGAACTGAATCATAATATTAACATAGCTAATATTTTTAATACAAGACAACACATGATGTTTCTATCTCTGTCAGTGAGTGAGTTGAGTACATTCACTAAGTGCTTCTGTCGCTGTGTTTAAATCTTTCTGTGCATGACTGTTGTATAGATAATGCCACATGCACTGTAATGAGTTTTATAATGGTAAGTAATAATGGAATAATAGTAAAATGTTCGTTAAGAGTTACATTTTCGCTGGAGGAGACAGCTGTGATTATGAGGTGAGCATTGAGGAAACAGTATATTGGAAACCCGATTGCTTCAATATGACATTAGGGTACAAGTGATACAAGTGTATCCATAGCATGGATAAATACACACCTTGTTCTCTCGCTCTGCACAGCTGTGGTTTAAAGGGGACAGAGACGATAATCAGGTCTACAGTTTATGAGCTAATTGGAAAAGTTTTAGGGGTACAGCCCCCCTAGCAATGCCCTTTTTTTGACTTCAACTTTACATTATACATTCACTGTGCATTATACACTGAAGTGTCATCGGGGCAGTTTACATCTGGTCTAATTTACTCCCTCCTTCACTTTTTTTAACCTCTAATCCAGTAGTCTACTTGGTTATGATGAATATAAGTATAATTTGTGCTATAGGCCAATTGATATTAGCAGCCTATATGGGCTAATGTAGATTGAGAATTGTGTCTAAAACCTAGGCAGCATTTACACTGCAGATCTTTATGGTCAGTTCTGATTTTGTGGCTGATGGATATTAGCAGCCTATATGTGCTAATGTAGATGGAGAATTGTGTCTAAAACATAGGATGCATTTACACTGCAGATCTTAATGGTCAGTTCTGATTTTGTGGCTTATTGATATTAGCAGCCTAAATGGGCTAATGTAGATTGAGAATTGTGTCTAAAACATAGGCAGCATTTACACTGCAGATCTTAATTGTCAGTTCTGATTTTGTGGCTGGATCCAATTTTTTTGATGACCAGTTTACATCATCTTTTAAGTGACTTGTGTCTGATTGTCTGCATTTGCACAGCAGTGGCAAAGGCGCAATGACCAGGGAAAAAAAGAGCTGGCGCTGACTAACAGCTGATAATAAATTAGCGCCTGTTTCTCCGTTCCTGTATTTAATCTGTTCACAGGATTTTTTTTTTTCAATTTGTTTTACAGTATTTTGTGACAGAAACATTCTCATTGGCCATCTTCTTTTAATCTAGGCCTTTTTAAACCAGTAGACATTTTAAATGGCACCTTTGATGAAAAATCTACTTTTTAAGCTGTTTGGACAGTCATATGTGTAGTTGTAGTGTATAGAGGGTCATTTTGGGGTGATATAAACACACCCAGTCCTTTTTTTTCAATTTAACAACATAAAAACGGTGGACCAATTGGAGCGGTTTTGAGATCGACCGCAACCTTACATAAGAGTGTGGTCCCCCCGCCCACCCATATTGAATGTCAGGCGCGCGATACCATATTTGCATAAGTTTGTTGTTTAACGTCCGCCATTTTCTTAGTGTGAGTCGAAGCGATGCCACCAAAGGAACACCCTTGCGCTGTTTTTGGATGCAAGGCTCAACACAGGAGCCTTCATCGTCTTCCTGGAAATGAGCAAAATGGGCGCTCTTGGCTCCGCCCCCTTGTTAAGATTGGCGGGAAGTCGAAACTAATTTGCATGTGAAGCAACACATCCCTAAGATAGTGACCTATGTACACGCCCCCAAAATGACACTTTTTAACACATTATAATAAAACAATCTGAATTGTGTTTTGATCTAAACCTAGACTGGCACACTCAGAACAACCATAGTAGTGATATAAAATCTTAAAAAAGGGTTAATGTATGTGCCCTTTAATGTAATGTCCATGGTGTGATTTATGCACGTGATCGTTTTATGTTTATATTAGTTACATGGCGGATATTGCACTGTCTGGATCTCTCTATCTCTCGTTAACATGCTTAAACACTTGTACTACATGACAATATAAAGCTTATTTTAGTACTCACGTGCATGAGATTTAAGGTTTGCGACTCTGCTGAAGTTGCTGGTTCGAGCCTAGGCTGGGTCAGTTGACATTTCTGTGTGGAGTTTGCATGTTCTCCCTGTGTTTGTGGATTTGAGTCACTTGAACCATGCAGTGTTAATGCAGCCATAACATATGTAAGATTTGTGGAAACGCAGGTTTATTATTATGGAAACCAAACCTCCTAAATCTTGAATATTATGTTTTTTAATGCTTATATTTGCTTTATTTTAAGGAAAATATGGTTCATCATCATTAGGCCTGCTGATTATCATTAGTCCTACTATAGTTTGAATATTCAATTGAAGTTTCTATTGAAGCATATGCTATGAAGGTGTCTCGTTTGTGCGTAAATCAAATTAAAGTAGTCATGAATAGACTTGGAATCGTCTGGGGATTATTTTTTACAAAATAATAATAACGTAAATGAACAAAACATAATTCAATATGCACAATAACACAATAAAATTAAAGTCTGTGCATGTGAAAGTTGTCAGGGAGCCGCTACACACAGTGGAAGAAAACGTTTCGTTTGTAACTATGTGTGAATGCTTCTCCAGTATAAACAGATATGATCCCGATCTTCAAATACTGCCCTTTACGCAAATTTAACTAGGTTATGTTGACTTCAAATATGGTGTATCTGATGCTTAATTATCATTATTTTTACGTAAATGTAAGCTTGTATATCTTATTTTGTAAACAAATTGTTTGTTTAATGTATGCTGCAGTCTTTGTACTTCACTTGTGTTCCAGTAAAACGTCATCACACGAGGTAGGCTTCATTATTACTGTCATTACAGGCAACAGAAAATGAAACATCTGTTTTTGTCATACAGATTTGTTGAAGACATCATACACTCTTAAAAAAAAAGGTTCCTTGAGGTTCTATATAGAACCCCGGGGTTCTATACTTGGCCAGTAGAACCTTTTACCCAAAAAATGGTTCTATTTAGAACCCTTTGAGTGCAAAGAACCTTTTTGATTAAAATGGTTCTATAATGTGGGATTTATAACATAATTATATAGTAAAGATTATAAATAATAATAAGCTATAACACAGAGAGACAAAGCTTTTTGAGTCAAAACCTAATAAAATGACTGCTATGGTCAAAAACCTAATCAATGTATGATGGGATTTCTGTTTCACGCAGGTTTGTACATTACCATATAACTAATATTTATATATGCTTAATATTTAACATTTTTGACGAATTATTTTGTGAAATTAATTAAATAACCAGTTTATTCAGACTGTACAGTGTGTTGTTATGGTTTAATAAATTGTTTTAAAGTAATAATCATGAAAAAGCCCTCTGGTGACGTCATTCATTTGTGGACTGGTGGTGAACAGGTGGTGAAGAGCCTGGAGAGTGACGGTTAATTTTTGAAAAGGAGAACTCCGCTTTTGCAGCTCTATCATTCAGGTACGTTATTACTCTTTTAAAACTATAATAATGAAATATTTTGTATTACGGGGTAATGTTTCTCTTCCCTTGTGTTATATGGTGACAGACTGAATAAGGGGTAACGTTAATATGGATTAATACTGTGCTTGTAAGTTTCTGATGGTCTCTGTCGACAGCCTTCGCTTCAGGAATCTGTGTCAAGCTGACTTTGCTCTGCTTTTTGTTCGAAATAAGTTACAGTTTCGCTTTATTTGTTTGTCAGTATTAATTAAAATATCAATAACAATAAAACAGGTGCGTTATTCAAGGACGGGCATTGAGAGGCAGCGTGAAGCGCGTGCACGCTCTTTTAATGGTAACTTCATATGAGCCGATTTCCGCTTTCGTGCCGTTTTTATCTCCAACCTTGAACAAACAAGTACTCCCAGCTTGTTCGTGTGTGAGTTTAGCCCAGTTTAACTCGGGCTAAACTCTGTAAAGTAGTGTCAACGCCGGCTAGTCTGCATTAAAACCGCAAGGGAGCATGTCGCGCTCGTGCCCCGCCCGAGTCTATGCACGCGCCCGCCCGCCCGAGTCTATGCACGCGCTATTGTGATGATTGCTAAGTGTATTATTGAAACCTTTTAAAGCCAAAACATATTTTAATAATCCATAGATAATAGATCAGGTGTTATTTATGAAGGACATACAAACATGCAGGCTAAATGTATTGTGAAATGTTGAACCTTGTTAAATATAGGCTACATATATGTATATATTGTGCTAAATAAGTTTAAAATTCATATTTTAATGTATATCTTTCTTTTCTTCAAACAGCCTGGAAACTGAACTGCATCGTAAATCTTGTGCTCGGTATGTATTATTGCTTTTAATTCTAAGCAAACTGTATTAAGTATTATGAAATGAATATTATAAAAGACTTTAACATTGTATTGTAACCTGGGCTGCAGGACACAAGTAGCTTTGAAGAGGAAGGATCCCAGCTTAAAGAAGGACATGCGTTACATCCATAATTGTGACACAATTATCATCAACAAGGACACCTGGTAAATATTGTATTTTATAACATGCATATGTCAGACTTGGTTGTTGTGTACTGAAATATATTTATCACAAAAATGTTCTATTACTTATTGCTGCTGTTTGTACATTGAGAATATTAAGGTCATTGCTTATTAAAAAGTCCTGCAAAGAAAATATGTTTTAAAAGAAAGTGTAAATTTGCCTACAGGATACCTTGTTGGAATGTCTGCAAAACAAATTTAAAAATGAAAGGATTTCAGTGGTGAGCTCATCAATCATCTTGCAAAATGAAACAAATTAATGGGATGAAAAGGAAGTGAACTGTACTCTGAGGAACTTAACACAAGGCCAGTTCAGTTCAATACATTTTATGCCAAAGGTAGATTAATTCTGTATTATAAATTCATATTTCCACACTCTAAAATGCTGTCTTCCTACCTCAGATTGTGATGGACCTGGAATGCGACACCAGATACTCATAAGTCAAGAACCGAATGAAACACCCTTTTCCAGAGTACAGATTATGGAGGGGTTTGCAGAACTAATGGAGCAGTTTCTTCTTCTTGGAGTGCCACAGCTTGTGAGTAAACACTGTTACATTGTGTGCCAAATAGTTTTGCGTCCATGATGACTTTAAGAAACTTGTATTGCTGAAAATATGTCATTTGGAAACTTACACATGAAGTAAACAAAATGTTTTTTTGCATTTAGGATGCTGCATAGAAAACTTGGTAAAGAACACAGAAACATCTTTAAAAGAAATGGCCCAAAAAGGGACGGAAAGAAGGAAGTGCTCCATGACCGTCTCATTGGACCAGCAGAGGAAACCGCAGAAGGTAACTACACACTATACTACATACTATTTGCCCCAAACACACACACACACACACACTTTAATTGTATTGATTATAACTGTAATTCTATTTGATGACTTATGTTAATTGGTTAAAAGTACTCAACATTAAAATATTGTTTTACAGAAATCCAAAGGTCCTACACCATCCAGGATTCAGCAGCTCTCCTGATTCCACCAAGGCTTGAAGTGTCAGTATTACAATGGACAACACTCACTCGCTATCCTTCTACTTCCTCATTTATCAGAGGCACCACAGTGGAGTGAATCACCAACTAATCTGCCCTTTCCAGCCACAACCCAGCACTTGGAAACACCCATATACTCTCTCATAGATCTACACACATTCACTCACTATGGCCAATTCACCTATACCGTACACATGCTTTTGGACTGTGGGGTCAACAGGAGCACCCAGAGGAAACCCACATGAACACTGGGAGAACTTGCAAACTCCACACAGAAATGCCAACTGGCCCAGTCGGGACTCGAACCAGTGACCTGCTTGCTGTGAGGTGACAGTTCTAACCAGTGAGCCACTGTGCCACCCATGGACAAAACTATTTACCTTATAAGAGAGGCTGACTGACATGGACATGCTACAGGTTGTGAAATGGCTGTTTGCAGTGTTTTGTCTAATCATTTTGCAATGTTTTAGTAATGTTTTTCATTAAATTATGTATAAAAATGGATGTTGTGATGACCAATACATGCAGGTACCATCCACTTTTTGAAATTGTAGTGTTATTTAATAGATGTTTTGATTGCTTGTGTATTGTTTCCATCTGCATTGTGATATATTTCTCTTCCGTTTAGAGATGTGTGAAAGTTAAGCTCTGTATTTGTTCAAACAGTAAAAAAGCTTATAAAAGTGAAGTCATTACAATAACAGTGTTGAATGCCATTAAACTGTTAAGGTAGATCTGCTGTCCAATGCAAAGTATGCAGAGGTGCAATTTTAAATATTTAAAAAAATATTTTGTATAATGAATTGAATAAATTTAAACAATTTGAATTGTCTGGATTGGTTTTATTTATTATTTATTAATAAGTAACAATAATTCAATAATAAATAAAAAGAACCCTTAAATGGTTCTAAATAGAACCATCTAACTTGAATTCAAAGAACCATTTGGGGTTCTATTTAATGAACCCCTAAAATGGTTCTATATAGAACCTTTTTGGGGTTCCATATATGAAGCGCTCTATAGAACCGTTTTTGGTTCTATATTGAACCGTTTGTTTTAAGAGTGTAAAATCAGACTTCAAAACTCTAAAGGAGTTTATTTGTGTATGACCTACTCTCCCAAAAACGAAACACTACGTTCATAAACAAACAAAATGCTATTGTTTTCTATTCTTTTTTTTGTCCACATTTACAGAGACAGGCTACCACAGGTGTGTGATGTTCTATTAGATTAAGATTGTATCATTAGCATTATCATGTAACAGTTAACGATTGTTAAAAATTATAATGAATTGAAAAACTAAAATAATACAAAACAAGCATCACAGATTGTTATCTGTGGTATTGAGCATTATTTTTATTTTTATTATTTATTTATTTATTTTACATTTTAGGAGAAGTAAATTATACACACATGTGGTTTTAACAACCAGTTTTGTGTGGAATGCATTTTAGACTACTTCCTGAAGTGGTTTGAGCGAACATATTTATATCTATCTCAAACGCATTTCGAAGATCATTTACACCTGTCCTTTTCGCGATCTCATGACTATCTGATCAGGAAAAAAACAGAACATAAAGTGACTAGGTGTATTAAATACTTTTTCATCCCAGTTTAACCTGTTTTTGCCTTAAGATGCATTAATTGCATGGATTCATCAAGGTGGTATAAATGTTTGGATATAGAATTTTGGTCCATATTGAAGGGATAGCATCGAGTGTTGAGGCTAAACATCCACAATGTGAATCTTTATTTCCAGCACATCCCAAAGGTGTTGTATCGGATGATTTTGGAGGTCATTTGAGTCTAGTGAACTCACTGTCATGTTCAGGAAACCAGTTTGAGATGATTTGAGCTTTGTGTCATGGGTTGTTATCCTGCTGTAAATAGCCATCATAAGATTGGCACACTGTGTTCATGAGGGGATGGACACTGTCAGCAGCACTCTGGTGGTCTCTGGCTTTTGAATGAAGCTCAGTTGGTACTAAGGTGCCCAAAATTGGTCAAGAAAATTTCCCCCACATCACTACAATACTTCAGCCAGACCTATTGATTCATGCTTACATGTTGTTTTCACCCAATACTGACACAACCATTCAAATGTGGCATTAGAAATCCAAACTCATCAGACCAGGCAACCTTTTTTTCCCCCCATTCTACTATTGTGCAGTTTTGGTCTTCTGTTGCTGTATCTCATCTGATTCAAGGTTTAACATGTTTTGAGATTCTCTTGAAGACTTGGATAATATGTGGTTATGGGGTGTTGATAGAGTGTTGTTACCAGAACTGGTGTTGGGGTCGGTAGCACCAAGGTCCTGGTTGTAGATGTAATAAGCAAAGCTGTACAATTGCATCATATTGCCACTAAGACAATGATGACCGAATGTAGTGCTGATGTGATGGCTTGGAATCTGCTTATTGAAGAGAAAGGGGAAAAAGCTACTTTATGAACTAATTCTGCCCAAATAGGGTTTCTGTCAGTTTAACCTGAGGCGCACAAACCATGTCGCTTACGGGGATCACACTGACACAGACATTCAGATCCAGAAATAGCCTAAGTTAAGCTTAAAACTTGCATGGTTCTGGACTTGTAGGGCTGCGCATTGATGGATTACTCTTCAGTGTTTGGACTCTCAGCAGTGAATATTAAACCACACTGAACTGTACTAAAATTAACTTCAATACTGAAAACTGGACTGACACTGTTTAAATTTTTTATAATGCATGTGAAGCTGCTTTGACACAATCTACATTGTAAAAGCGCTATACAAATAAAGATGAATTGAATTGAAGTTTAATGTGCTAATAGCAGCATCTACATTAGAACATTCTGATTCCTTTATTCTGTCAACGCTTCTGTGAACTACAGGAAAAAAAGTGCAGGCTACAGTACCGAAGCCAATTTATTTTATTTTTATCAAGGCACATTGTTTTGTTCTGACAGTACGTCTATTCAAATAAAAACAAGCCATTTTCAAGTTTTAAATGGTGATTCTGACCTGTATGGCCAATAATATGTTGTTATTATAATTATAATTATTATTATTATTACTATTACTATTATTATTGTTGTTGTTGTTGTTGGTATGCTAATCCATGCTAGAATCATGCTAACAACATGCTTATTCATGCTAGAATCATGGTAACAACATGGTAACGCATGGTAGTATCATGCTAGTACCAACCTCAGACACAGGGATCAAGTCTAAAGCCTTTTACTGGCTTGCTTCAGTCTTTAAAGTGGTTATATTGTTGACTACAGCAATCTTAAACATTACTTTAGCCAACTTGAAACTTTTTCAAACTAAATAAACTACTCAAAACAGGCTTTTTCAAACCATTTTATCATCTATTTATTATTATTATTATTATTATTATTATTATTAATATTATTATTATTATTATTATTATAAAGTAGCCAATCAGTAATTGTTCCAAAGCTAAAATACAGTATCTCATTTAGGTCATCTCAGCCAGTTCATCACAAGAAAGTGCTGCCAAACATATACATGGTAAAAGTTGCACGTGGTAGACTGCAACAGAGGCTCAGATGTAGTCCTATAATATGCTGTTTATTAAAGTTCTTTTTATTTTAAGAATGTGTTTGTGTACTATAATTAACTGTACCATATAGCTACTTAGTTTTTTCTGTAATCTTGTTTTGGTAATACACTTACAACATAAATGTAATTTGTAATTGTAAATGTAATCTCTCTCTCTCTCTCTCTTTGAATCTGGATGCAGTTTTGATTGATATGTATAGCAAAACCTTTTTAACCATTCAAATGTTGTTAAACATACAAAAAAATAGTGTGTGGTTCAGTTAGAATGTTCGTTGTGTGCTCTGCTACTAAAATTGGTACATAGTACTGTGTATTCTGACATTTTTGTACAGTTAAAGCCGTAGTCCAATGTACAGCTTCAACTAGTCTAGTCATTTTTCTCTGATGTCATAAAAAAAAATTTAACCACAGAAATGCCAATCACTGGGTGTTTTCTCTATAAACTGATTATTGTGCATAAAAAAAATTCCAGTAAATCAATAAAATACCCAGGCTGGTCTGTTTGGTCTCTTCACTTGTATAGCATTTTTTCCCTGCATCCTTTTAGTCGATTTGAACATCAGGAGATTGTCTTGTCTAAGTAACATCGAGGTGGCTGTCGAGTCTATATTGTAGTCCATCTAACCATCCATCAAATAAAAGAGTAAATAATAGACCAGCACTATCAATGCTGTTTATGATCTACTTTGATCTACAGGCATATACACAGCTCAATATATACAGTCCATATAGGACTTGTGGGCGTCTATGTCAGATAACATTGATTTTAATAGAGTTAAGATTGATTTTCACTGGATGAGCGGCTCTAATCTGGGAATTCCATCTAGGCAGAGAACGAAGTGTGAAATATTCAACATCTCATTGGAAAAAAGTGTGCTTTTGCCTGCACTTTTTTTTTTAAACTAAAAAAAAACTATGCTTATATTACAATCCACTTTATTTAGATTGTGGAATTGTCACGCTGCAAAAATTTTTTTTTCTTACTTCAAGCTTTGTCTTGTTTCTGGTCCAAATATCTAACAGTTCTTAAATCAAGAAGCATTTATTAGACAAGCAGAAAACAACTGTCTTGTTTTCATAAACATGTAAAAATTCATCTAGTCATTTCAAAGCAAAAACAATATCATTTTGCTGAGCCCATTGGCAGATTAGTTTGGTTGTTTAACTTAATTAACTTGACTTAATTTTCACATATTATTCCTAAAAACAAGACAATACCTCTTGCTTCTCTAGAAAATGCTTCTTGATTTAAGCATTTTTGAATATTTGGACTGAAAAGAAGACAAAAACTTGATGGAAATGCTTTTTTTTTCCTTCAGTGTAGTAGTGTGCTGTCTTTATGTCCAAGAGATGCGTCCTACATTTAATACACTGATACACATTACATTTCCTCACCAGCTGTTTACATTCGTAAACATAACCAGTAACGCTAACATAACCATAACGCTACTGTAGCACTAAATACTCACACCGCACAGTTTGGCAACCTGGCGTTAAGTGCACATGCTTTGTGTCTGTGTACTTAACAAACTGTATATCAGACGTTTAAAGTCACATGCTTTAAAAGGTGTTCAGACATTTTGCTTGTTGTTGCAGGTGTAATTGAGGCACTAAAGCTATAAAGCCTCCACTGACTTTTGCAAAAGGGGGCTTGGAGCAACGGCTCATTTGCATTTAAATAATTAAGTTAATGCACACAGAGTCTGATTTCATCCAAAATTGTTGCACATAAAAAAAAAAACTAATTTTGTCGATCACATTTTGTCGATTGTTTTTCACTTCCATAGTAAGTGTACAATTGAAAGGCAAAATCTAGAATGGCGCCTGACAAATTAATTTACTTCCTCTCATCTCACAGAGCTCTTAAATATTTTTATTTTCTGAAATATTTTATTTTCCTCTTGCTTTTTGTATTATTTTGCAGTTGTTTTTCACAGCAGATTTATTAATACACATTGGACTGTGCAAGATTGGAGTGTGCAAGATTTCTGTGCATGAAATCTTTTGTGCAACAAGTAGAAAGAAATGTGCAAATACAAAAACGCGATGTGCAAAGACCTTTATGCATTAAAAATCAGCATGAGTTTGCTTCCATGCAAAAAAGTGGCATTTACAATGTGATATAATAAGTGATCCTTGAGGAATTTCGAGCTGATGCTTCACAGAAATGTTTTTGTAAAGACCATATTAGGACCAATAGCATGCATTTGGGCCAAGACTACCTGCTTTCCTGACCAGTGCTGTGTTTATAATTTACTTGTGGCGTTATTTTGGGTGACACTAGTAATTTAATGGGTTTGTGATCATTTAGGAAGCCACTTTTCGAGGCCACCTGCCCAAAAAGAAAAACCAAAAACCCACCAGCGACACTCTTGAAAAGCAGCAGGTGCCACTACTATCACACCATCTTCCACCCACTTCATTTTCCACCCAATCCCTCTTTCATTTCGGCATCTGTGAAATGGCCAAACGCAGCACCCTGTCGGCCGAGCAGAAGAAGCATTTTCGCTTCAAGAGAATTGGGTATCAAACGCAGGCGAAGCTCTTCTCTCAGGTCTGCGTCGTAATTATTGTAAGTTTCTCCTGGCACTGGGTGCAAAGTGACCTCCGGTGAGCGGCCCCAGGATAATTGTGTAGTTATTTTGTGGTAATTAGGGCATTGTAAAATAAAGCGTTATCATTTTTCCTCATAACCTTTCTTTCTGCTCTGCTGAGAAGGTGTGATTGTATCACCATACATCAAATTAAACTGTCCCCATTCTGTCTGTGTCTAGAAAGCCCAGCCAGGAGAGAGTGGATGCAGTTTCCTGGCTCGGAAAATGTTTTCATGCCTTTTTTTTTTTCCTCCCGCACTTTGAAACCGGATGTGGGTCAAACGCGAGTATAAAACCAAGCAGATGTACTCTTTAAAGTAGAGGCACTAGAAGAAGCAGAAGAGACTTGTTTACTTACACTTGTGTTTGTATGTATGTGTATGTGGGTGGTTGTGTGCAATGTTATGTATGCATCTGCTCTCATCACACAGTATATGAGTGGGTTTCAGCCAGAGGTAGAGCTCTAATCTCAAGTGTTGTGTTTTCATCAATGTCACATTGTCTTTTTTTATTGTATTATATCTCCTTGATCGGACAAGCTCTGAATCGCACGCTCACATCCACGAGCGTTATTCTCTTCCAGGCTAATTAAGTAAATGCTTCCTTTACAGCTACAACTCTCAATTCAATGAGATTTCATTTAAGCGCTTTAACGGCACGCTTCTGCCTACCAGGTACGACCGCTGTAGCAAATTGGTTTAAAGAGAAATCATTTGGATTACTTTTATATCTCCATAATTCTGGCTGTGTTCTTACAGGCTTTTATATTGGGTGGAGAGATTTAGCATAATGGAGGCTTATTTTACACGCCACAACACAGAGAGGATAAACACTGCAAATTCAGACAACTACAGGATTGCGGTTTTAACTAGTCTGTTTGTAACTAAAGGAGAGGAAACTGCAGAACTAATTGCTGTATCTAAGTAACTACAGTTTAAGATTGGAAGTCAAAAGTCCAATTACAGCATCGCTTTTCGTTCTTTCTCTGCATTTCTCTGGTAGTGTTTTGGGATTGTAGTTTAAATTGGGATCATTTTATTAATTGTGTCTTTCAAAATAAAAAGTACAGTATCTTCTTTGGTTAACATCCTAAAATGAAGTGATTGAGAAGGGGGAAAAAATGATCAATAAATAAAATGATCGGGCGACACAGTGACGCAGTAGGTAGTGCTGTCGCCTCACAGCAAGAAGGTTGCTGGTTCGAGCCTCGGCTGGGTCAGTTGGCATTTCTGTGTGGAGTTTGCATGTTCTCCCCGTGTTCGCGTAGGTTTCCTCCGAGTGCTCCGGTTTCCCCCACAGTCCAAAGACATGCGGTACAGGTGAATTGGGTAGGCTTAATTGTCCGTTGTGTATGTGTGTGAATGTGTGTATGGATGTTTCCCAGAGATGGGTTGCGGCTGGAAGGGCATCCGCTGCGTAAAACAAATGCTGGATTAGTTGGCGGTTCATTCTGCTGTGGCGACCCCGGATTAATAAAGGGACTAAGCAAAAAAAAAAGAAAATGAATGAATAAAACGATTAAATATAATAAATTTGATGATTGTTAAATTCCAAGTATAATGTTATTTATTTATTTTACTTTTTATAATATTCCTGTACTTATTCCTTATAATACTGTAATATTCCTACTTCACAAAATACACTCACTGGTCCCTTTATTAGGTACACCACAGAGATGGTTGTGCATGAAAATCAGCAGTTTCTGAAATACTCAATGATGCCACCTTCAAAGTCACTTAAATCACCTTTCTTCCCTTTTCTGCTGCTCAGTTTGAAATGCAGCAGGTCGTCTTGACTGTGTGAGTTTCTAGAATATAAATGTGTGTTAACAAGCATTTGGACAAGTGTACCTAATTTTATATATTACAATTTGTTTCTAGTAGTTGGAGGTGCAGATTTATAATGTTGGTAATGTGTTACAATTAAATGTTGCTATCAATCTCTCTCCCCCTATATCTATTTGAATCTCTAACTTTTCTAACTATCATTTAACCCAAAACTTTAGCACTGTTCTTTGCGCTCTTGCAAGCACGGGTATAACTCCTTCTGGGTATGCAAATATGGTTTTATAAACAACATTTATTCAAAATGCAATTATAATGAGGAAACACATATAAACAAACAGGCAGGAGGAGGAATATTGTGAATGATGGCAGATCAGTTTCGGGCTGAAATCTGCTGAGCTTTGGCAGAATCGCAGTCCCGGTTATATCTACATATTATATAACTTGCATATATATTCATGCATTATTTTTTCTTGCGAGAAGTTGCTGGCCCAGTGTAATGTGGAGATTTGAGGCCTACAGCAGGGCAGGCTGGTTATCAGATATCTGTCAGATTAACAGTGGGATCAATGAAGAGCTGCCAGAGCGAGTCTGACTAATCCACTGGAGTTTTACTCCGACGGGACGGTCACTACGAGACTGTTTTATAGGGGACATATTTATGCCATTTTTCTTCAGATGTCAAATAAATCTCTGCTGTCTCCAGAATGTGTCTGTGACGTTTCAGCTTAAAACACCCCACAGATAATTTTTTATAGCTTATCTACTTCCTTATTTTTGTGTGTGTCCCGTTAAATGCAAATGAGCTGCTGTTTTTCAGAAGAGGGCAGAGCCTTTACGTGCTATTCCGATACTCCAGAAACAACAAAACAAGCAAATCTCACACAGTCAAAATGTTGTAAATAGCCAGTAGCTAATTAAATCCTTACATGTTCAAAATTAAAACAGAGGTTACAAAATCTAGATGCATTAGGACATTTCTTACTGATAAATGGATGCATTTATGTAGTTGTTGTGGCGTAAACTTTTGAATTCATCAACTAGCATGTTACTGCTCTATTCCAATGTGCTGCCAGATAAACATTACATTATTAGTACAATTTTCTCACATGTTAAAAATCTTTCATCTGACTAAACAGTGTATATACAGTACATAAAAAATGCACATTTATGAATTATGCTGACTGTGAGTGTTTTAGGAATTAATCTAATGACTGCTTGCGTTGGTCTCTGTGAATACAGCCAGAGACTGTGCTAACCTTAGCCACATCAGCCTTACAGCTACAAACACATTCAGAAAGGACAATTGGAAACATTCTCAATCTATGAAGGAGCATAGTTGTTTGTGTATGAAGTTAAAGAATGAGGTATTGGTATTCGTTGTTTGAACTCTTGTTGGTTAAACAATCTGTTGTATAGTACCTGTTTACCTTCATAAATGAAACTCAATCAAAATGTCCACAGTGGAAAGCCAAATGGTCACTGATGCAACAGCACAAAGGGCGGAAATGTGCAGATTAAGGGGTGACAAGTAAGGGATAAAGTACATCCAGGCGGTTGTTAAACCAACATACTTAAAACCTTTTTTTTGTGAAAACAACTGCCTAGATGTACTTTATTACACTTATTACATACCTACTTGACACCGAATGTAAATATTAGTCACAAGACATTGTTCTGAGCAGTAACTGTTTATTAATTCACAAAGATGACAACAAAACGGCTGAATGCAGCATACACTAACCTACCTACTGGCACAAGATTGGCCAAAACCATTGCAAGACAGACAAACTGATATAAATATGTTTGTGAATATAATCACTGATGATCAAGATTATTCAAAATACTCTGTCTTATTAGTTTCAGCAGTTGTTAAATGTTGCAAAGCTTGAAATGTTGTAACTGACCAATCAGAATCATGTTTTTCAGAGAACCGTGTAATAATATGTAATAAGATCTCTTTCTTACATCAATAGAGGGGCAAAATTTGATTGTTCACATGTTTGAAAAGAAAAAGATTACCTAAACCCAGTTAATGGTATTTTGGTATTTTTCAAGTTTCCGTGGGTTGCTAAATGCAGCAGGGGCCTGACTGTAGCATTTCAGCATGCACATTTTTAATATTTTTTTTATCTTTTCCTAAACCTGAGAAAATATTTCCATGATATGCCCCGTTCGAAGCCCTTACAGTAGTTATTTTATCTAAATTCTATTTCTAAAAAGATTGTTTTGTCAGTAAGTGTGTATTTTCACAGCGGTGTCTTGCTTTGCATCACCATCTTTTACAGCACATTGCCTGGATATTGTTTCAAATGCAAAATGACATTGCAAGTACAATCGCAGCGTACATTAGGTCTTACATTATTCATTTGTGCAATGAGCAACCCTGCCTGTGTGTTTGGATTTTTATGTGAAGCATCTGATGGAGATGGCATTATCTGACTGTTTCATTATTTGTTAACGACGGACATTTTGACTAATGCTTTTCACACTGAGTAGGAAAAAGACAGAGTGTTTCGCAAACCAACGTTAGCACTGGAGAATAATGAAGTACTAGTGTAACTAGTTCAATATCACTGCATAGCACTTTATGTATGTTGGTCTATATTTAACACATTTTTTTAAAAAACAGTTTGAATAACTAATTCCTAACAACTCATTCATTTTGTTTTTACCATTATGTCATATTTAAGTAGTTATTTTGCAAAATGATAGCATTCAGCAGTTTACCCAAGTTTATTGGGTTAACTTGACAAGTTTGGTTAATTAGTCAATCAAATTAATGGATAACAATGACGTGTTCTGTAAGATTTGTTTTGTAGTAACATCTTAGGGGGGATAATAATATTAACATAAAAAATTAAAACAGCTTTTATTTGTGCTAAAAAAAAAATACGACTTTTTACAGAACGTCACTTGAGATGTGTGTGTGTGTGTGTGTATATATATATATATATATATATATATATATATATTTATATTTATATTTGTACTTTCAAAGGGAGGCTAATAAGTTGTGAATTTAATTATCCAGAAATGAAATATCAAGAATTGTTTTGTTTCAGCTCATTTTAAATAAGCAGGTTGAACAAGCAAAAAATACATCTTTTTTGTGTAGTTTATGATGGTCTAGGTAGCCTCCAGCTGACCACCCTAAAATTGTCTGGATGTTTGGATTGCTTGGATGTTTTAGATTTGGATGTTTGGATTGTTTGGAGGGAAGTTGGGGTTAAACAAGGGTTTTTTTTTTTTTTTTTTTTTTTACCTCATGTAGGTGTATGATAAATAGTGAGTAAATGATGACAGAAGAAACAAAAAATTTTTTGCTGAACACCAGAACCAGATAAACAGATCCAAGCAATGTCAATAAATCAGTCCATCCATCCATCTAGTCCAGTCCAACAATTAATCAACCATCCATTCATCCAGTCCACCAATCAATCAATCAATCAATCAATCAATAAATCAACCGTCTGTACACCCATCCATCCATCAATCCCTCCATCCCTTCACCATAATCAGTCATAATCAACAAACCATCCATCCATCCATCCATCCATCCATCCATCCATCCATCCATCCA
>CAIGQQ010032849.1:165783-189875 GCA_903798035.1 Danio albolineatus
CATCCATCCATCCATCCATCCATCCATCCATCCATCCATCCATCCATTGTTCTATAATTTCATAAATTGTTCTATTTATTTATCTTTCAATCATCCGTCCATCCATCCATCCATCATTCTATTTATCTATCATTCCATCAATCGTTATACTTATCCAACCATCCATCCATCCATCCATCCATCGCTCTATTTGTCTATAAATTCATCAATCGTTCTATTTATTTATCTTTCAATCCATCCATCCATCCATCCATCCATCCATCCATCCATCCATCTTTACATACGTACATACATCCATACATACATCAATAAATAAGTAGCTTGGATAGTGTGAGTGTTTTAATTTGATGAAAATATATTTTAAATGCAAACAGCCAGTTATCCGCCCTTGTGTGTCTTTGTTTCTGCAGTGTCTCTGTCAGTCTCGATGTCTCTCATCTGAACCGTGGTTCTGCTGGTGTGACGTGATAAAGCTGCGATTGTAAATGTTAAGAGGAATCAGGCTGATGTGGCTTCTCCATTTTGTAGCGTCTCAGCTGTGAGAAGGCTTTGTTTAGCCCTGGAACCATGACAGTTTTCCCATCTCTGTGCCTCTCAAACGCTGCTCTGTCAGGCTCTTCAGTCTCCGTCTCACTGCCGCTGTCATTCCTCTCACTTCTGCTCTTCTGCTTACACTTGACAGAGTCACTTATGGTCACTTTTAAAGACAAAACAACACAAGCAAAGGCCTAAAAGACAGTTCAAGTTTAAAAAGAAAACAAGTAGGAGACGTGTAGGATTGTATTTGATTTCTGCAGAACAGAAAGTAAAAACAAGAATATAAATATGTTAGAAATATACTCTGGCAAAAATCAAACTGAAAACAAACTGCACAACGATTTTTACTAGAAATTTTAACTATGGAATAGTTAAAGGTGCTATAGGTGGTTGTCTTCAGAAACGTTTTTTGTTGTGCTGGTTGGAAGTCTCTTCACATTTTCAATAGTAATGATTAACGTAAATGATCTAAATATATTTATATGTATTTTTATATTCTGAGGAAGGCATAAGACTAAAAAAAATTCCTCCAATTAAATATTGTGGGGCTGTCGGCGCCAGTGGTGTAGTGGTTAGTGCGTCGACACATGCCCTCTGGTGCTCAGGCCGACCCGAGTTTGATTCTGCCTCGTGGTCCTATGCCGATCCTTCCCCTCTCTCTGCTCCCCATGCTTTTCTGTCGATTCTCTCTACTGTCCTATCTAATAAACGTGAAAACTCTGAAATAATAATTTTTAAAAAATAATAAAAATATTGTCGGGCCGATAATTCCCAAAATTCTGATAAGTAGCTCAAACTGTCCGTCAACAAATGCAGATTTTTCTGTGCATCCGTTCACGCGGGCCACAGTCACATGGACACAAGTGACAGCTCTAAAAACTTTCAAAATCCTGAATCAATCATAGAGTTTTTTTTGAGAAAGTACAACACTATGGCTGAAGTATTTCTTTTAGACAGGTAATGATATGTTTTAAAACTATTTTAGTCATGCAAAGCTGATGTAGATTGTGTTGTTACAAATGGGTTATATGCACAGAAGTGTTGAAATCTGTTGAAATCTTCTGGTGAACGATTGATGTTACTATTTTCAGTGAAATATTGCACATTATGGCAAGTTTATATTATGATAAAACTCTATACAGATAATTATTAATCTGTGTTATCAGTAGGGCCAGACATAATCTGAGATTTTGCTATTCTTGAGATTTTGCTATCTGCTGAGAATTTTTATTTTTTTTTTCTCAAATCTGTAGATTTATGCGGAATCATTTTGGGAGTATCATAACTAAAAACTCAACATATAAAGTAATAAATAATACCTTTTAACTTTTATTTAACTTTTATTTTCATGTTTACAATGCAAATCCAACTAGATCCACTTATTTGGTAAATAAAGCAAATACTATTCCTTTAAAAACTATATTGTAAATAAATTATTTAAAAAAAAATGTATTAGTCAATAATATTACTGAACTTTCACACTAGCACTTTTGGTCCGCACCCGGGTTCGTTTGACGTCATAGTACGGTACGTTTAGCTAGTGTGAACACGTCTTCTAAACTTAGGTAGACGTACACAAAACATCGGCTTGATGATGCAAACGTACCAGGGTTCAGAAGGAAAAAAGACAGTGTGAACACAAACCAACCAAGAAGGTGGCAAGGGGGGACAATCGAACTTGGGTACGGTCCAGGCAATTGAACCAAGTGTGAAAGCACCCTTACTTTAAAAACCTGAATAAATATAAACACACACATTTACAGTAGATACACACTCAACAGAATAGTATATGTATGTAGTGTTGTCCTAAATCGACACTAATGCCTTTTTTACTTAGCGGAAGTTCAAACCGTTTCCCTGATGACGTTTGACGGTTGCTAAATTAGTAAAAAAAAAAAAATTAACAACATACCAAATAATACCTAGCATGAGAATAACCGCATTCACCGCTGGGAGGCGGTATAATCACTCATAGGAGAATTTTGCTTTCACAATACAATATAAATATAGTTATCCAACATGTGCGCCCGATAGCTCCGCCCCTTCCGTTACGTGCGCAAAGCTGCGGTCATTGAGTGTGTGAAGTGTCCATCATTACACACTTCATATTACCGGTGGAATGAGTGCATCATAATTAAAGTGCACTTATTATTTGTAGAGTTTTCAGTGTGAACGCACTACTTACACTATTTATACTTTAAAATGGCGTAGAATAGTGCACAAGTATGCGATTTGGGTCGCACCTGTAGACTCGGTGGGCTAAAGATCTGCGGATTTCCATGCGCGCAGATTTAATGTGGGCCTAGTAATAAGTCATCATTTATGTATTGTGCTTCCACACTCCTGTGCAAAAGTTTGCCCAACAATAAGTAAAGTTTAGTGACTGATCATGCAAATGCAGAACAGGCAGAATTTAGGTTTTCTGTCTGTGAGCTGACACTTGCTAATGTACGCTAGCTTTACATCACTGACTGCGCCATCCGTCCCTCGAGTCACATACTAACTAGTTCATATTCCCCGTCCCAAACCAGTGTTATCAAACCGTGCTCATGTGTTTCAAGCACAATCAACCTCTTCTCCATCTTATTAAACCAGTCACATAGTCGATGAAGCCTGAAAAGAACACGTATTCCCTGGATGCGTCTCTGCCCCCTTATCTTTCCATTACAAACTCACACATGTGACTTTGGGGGCCGACGGGACGCATCAGGCTAAGGAGAGCCAAGCTGAAGCTGGGAGGCCGTGGTGATAAATCATTATTTATTTCTATCTGACAGAATTAACACGCTGATGAACTCACGGAGCTTGACTTGTTTGTGGCTGCGTTGATTTATGGCTCAAATTTGGCTTTTTTGGGGGGTGGTGGGGTGGCTGGATGGTTTCATCCTGGCGAAATCTGTTGACAAGAGCAATTCATTAAACTCAGGTGAAGATAATATTTTACACGCGCTTCAATTGGGAACATGGTGGCGTTCAAATAGAAGAATGTTTATGTGTGATGTTCTGTCAAATGAAGGGTTTGCTCTCATTGCTTTAACTAACAGACTGAGACTATTATAATCGTCTTTTTGCTATAGTTTGTCTGACATAGTGTCTGCATGGACACTTGAAATGTCACCACATTTGTGATAGTCTGTTATTATTAATGTTACTTTTTTATTTTTGTTAATTTTTATTTCGATTGTTCATTCGTTTTTATTACTTAATTTATTCAACTCTTTGCAATGCCAATTTTCTCTTCGTTCTCAAAAAAATAAATAAAAATTCTTTGTTTCTAGTACCCCGGGTTTGAACTATTTTAAGTTATACAAATTAGTGTTTTATTAAATTAATGTAAAGTTTATATGTTAACCTAGATCAGTCATTTATTCTATGCATTTATTAGAGTTTTTGGTTTACACTGTGGATTAAACAAGGCACAATCAAAAATGCATCACAATTCATGCTTTTATGTCATGCTCGCCGTTTTTAAACAATTATGCTTTGTTTGTTGAGTTATGAATGTAGACAATAAGATTTTTATCCATTCCTTAAGGAATAAGACCTCTAAGTTGTGGCTTAAAATATATATAAACAGTTTATGTTAGAATTATTAGCCCAGCGGAATTATTAACCCCCTGTTTATTTTATTTTTATTTGCTCTGTAGACAATCAAAAAAAAAATAATAATACAGCTTAAAGGGGCTAATAATTTTGACCTTAACTTATTTTTTAATGTTATTTTTTTATTTTATTTTATTTAATTTTAATTTTTTTATTTATTATTATTATTATTATTTTATAAAAACGTATTTTATTCTAGCCGAAATTAAACAAATAAGACTTTCTCTGGGAAAAAAAAAAAATATTAAAGCCTAAAGCTTACAACAAAACAAACAAACAAAACAGCAACAACAACAAAAATACAGCTTAAAGGGGCTAATAATTTTGACCTTAATTTTTTTTTTTTTTATAAAAACTTATTTTATTCTAGCTGAAATAAAACAAATAAGACTGTCTATGGAAGAAAAATATATTATCAGACATACTGTGAAAATTTCTTTGCCTTCTTTTGGAAAATATTTAAACAAGTAAAAAGAAATGCAAATGGTGGCTAATAATTCTGACTTACACTGTATTTTTTTTTTTTTTTAGATTGCATTACATATCTGTAACACATTTTTTTAATGAGCCCAATTATAACCAGTAATAAGTTAAACAATATTTTTATAGATTTTTTAATGCAAATAAAAAAAAAACATTAATTTTTAAAACCTAATATATTAAACTTAAAATATATGTAAACTTTTAAGTTAAATATTTTAATTTAGTTTTATCGATGCAAGTTACTTTACTAAATTACTTGTAAACTTAATTTGATTTAGGGCAGCAACATTTTAAAATAAATCTTTGAGCAAGAGGATCCAGCACAATCTTGCAGTAATTTGTAGCTGTGAGAAAATACTGCAATTAATTGATGTGTAAGTTGTACTAACCCAATGTGATGGAAAAATAACAGAAATATTTAGAATTGGTTATAAATATGAATGTAATGAATTTTCTTTACAAAACCATTCGTTCAATAGAAAATGTACGTTTTTGGAAAGATTTTTAATTTAAGAACAAATTATTACTACTGGATGTCTTTTAAATGGCTTTGTATTATCTAATTACCCCTCATTCTTGTCTTCTGTGTAAGTGCTTGGCCTTCATTTGTACTTCTTTCTAAAAATCTGATGTATTTATTCCATTCACGTTATACAAATTCATATACAATCCCCACTTTGTACTGTGAGATCAGGTTTGGATGATCCTGATGGTAGTTTATTTTGCTGAGTGTATATTGTGCCTTGCATATGAGCTACTCAGACTCTGAATTTTATTTTAACAGTACTATTGGCAAGCCATATTTTTCACTTGAATCTCCAAGATGTCACATTGCTGCTTGGATCATTTTAACAAATTTGGAAATCATTTTATTTTAGTTCTTTCCAGCTTCCAATATATTTAGCTGCAGAAAAGTGTCATCAATATGAAATAATCTGTTTATAAATAAGTACTTTTAATGTTATACAAATGTAACATTTGAATTTGGCAGGCAGGATGTTTGGCATGTTATTCATACAGAACAGTAAATTCAGTAAATCAGATACTACTGCTATCTATTTTTCACAAGGCATGAATGAATTGGAGGTTTCTGTTTTGTACTATGCACTTTCTAGTTTAGCAAGGGGTCAGTGAGGTTTAGAAGTATTTCAAGATTGGGAAGCTTTACACAGTGTCAGTGGCCTTGGGTTAAAAATACTGCATATTAAGTCTGGATTTTTAGGGGGGCATTTGCATGACAGTGCTTTCAACCAAAAATGGAAACTTTTGTATGTACCCACTGGCCTGGCTTGCAGAATACAGCAACATTTATGTGTAAATCCATGGTCATCATGATCATTTTGGCAGTGCCTGTTTTGGCAATATTGTCGGGAAAAGAAGAACTTTGCCGTTTTTACTACAGTTGTTGTAATGTAAATATGCCCTCAGTAAGTATTTTCTATTAAATGTAAATAAATTATCCCTATTTCCTCGCGTTTCTCGCTGTTCTCAGATGAAGAAGAGGTCTGAGTGGTCTCAGTGACAGCCTCGGGCTCTGAAAACTAAGAAAGAAAAAAAAAGACAGTCAGACTGTTTCGTTTCATGTTTGTGCATAGCAATTGTGATTTTCATAATCGCTGGCTTCATGAAAACACGTTCAAGGAGAATAAAAGAAAATGAATAATAAGTAGAACTACTTGGGTCTCTGAGGGTTAAACAAGACCAACAGAAAATAGAGTATAATTGTAGATGTTTAATCCATGCAAACTAAAATATATAGTTATGGAGCTTTTCAAATAAAGTGAGACCCTCCAGGCCAAAGCAAAGTTTCTCAAACATAAATCAATTGTAAGATTTTGGGATTTTCATAAACTTTTTTTCAGCCTAATATAAAGAAAACGCTTCAAATTATTAATTTAGCAGATGCTTTTATAGTTGTAACAATGCGAATGTGACAACAGAGGAAAGGATCCTATTGCAGAGTCTTTATTTAGAACCGTGGTCAGGCAAGCAATGGTCAAGCACAAGAGCAAACAGTATCATGCGGGCAATAAAAAAGACAAGTCAACAACAGGCAAAGAGATCAGTTCAGGCTTCGTAGTGGTTACAGGTAACAATGAGACTCAGCAATGTGTGTGTGTGTGTGCGCATAGTCCATGTAATGAGTGCTTAAGCAGCTTCAGCTGTGCGAGTATGTAACGAGTCTAGATCAGGAACCGGCTGGATTGTAGTCCGTTAGCGATCTGCAGCTGCTAGATGCACAGTTTGCACAGTTTTTGCACTGCAATTGTGACAGGATACATGTTAATATCCTCTGCTGTATGGGCGTCCGTTATGTTAATGTACAAAATAAGCCTGATTTAACGTCCACAAACCGATATTGAAGCGTCGTCTTTTATAATTGTACTGACATGATGAATTACAGCGATTTTACTGTCAGCATACTTTATTACAAACATACAAAAATGTCTTAAACTTGTAAAAACTCATTCTTGATCACATTTGATGATGATTGATGATCACAGCAAGCTGAACAGATCTTTTAATCCCAGTTGCTTTGCGCACGTCCTGTCTTCTTGATAGGAGTATGCACGTTACTATGGAGACATGTTAATACGCAGCTGTCAATCAATTTGGTGAGTGGGGAAACAGCACTCCTACGTCATGTTGCGGGAGGGAGGGATTTGGGTCCTATTTTAACATTTAAAAAGAGAGACTTATTGTCTTTATATCACTCCAATATGACTGTAGACACACTATACCTAAACACATTTCAGTCCAAACAGCTTCCAAAAGATGATTTTCATGATACAGTAGGTGCCTTTTGAGTGTTTTTTGTGTTACACTTAGGCCCCGTTTAGACTAATGTGTTTTTGTTTTAAAACGCATACGTTTTGCTACGGTTACGCCATCCATCCACACTACGTGGAGTTTTCGAGCCCCAAAAATGTAGCGTTTTGGAAACCCTGGAGAGGCCGTTTTCATTCTAAAACGCTGCTGCTCCATCTCGGTGTGGATGGGGGAAACGGAGACATCTGAAAACGGAGGCATGGCTGCTGGACACAGAAATGGGAGCTTTGTTTAAACTATTGTCCGTTTTAGGCGCTATTGTGCAGTTAAACTGCCTTTTTTACTAAAACAGCTGCATATATTCGCAAGAGGCAAGCTATTGTTTGAGCACTCGCTAATCGCTCGCGTTTCAAGTGGCGTAAGCCCTATTTAGAACGCGGTTTTGGGTTACACCGGGAAGAACCAGCGAGACACATGCTTCCTGTTTATACTTGAACGCGCATGCCCAGAGTGCGCGAATGGTCACGTGATATACATTTTTGGTGGAGTAGTGTGGACGGAGATATGTTCAGAAACGCTGGGTGAAACGCTAGTGTGGACGCGGATCGTTTTCATGCTAAAACGCCATTTTAAAACTAAAACGCACTAGTGTAAACGGGGCCTTAATCAATTTGTATCTATTTTTTTTATACAATGTACACAATTGAGAAAAGAAAAGGTTGTGTTGTCCACATGTTGAACAAACTTTAGGGAACTTGTAAAAAGAGCCTACCCTGAAAAAAAATATTTATTGAATTTACATTTTTTTTTTAAGGTAAGTGCTTGCAAAACAATTTATTTGGACTGAATTTAATCAGACAAATTCAGTTTAACATTGCTAAATTTATTTTGCTTGTTTAAATTCAGCCTATATGAATTGTTTGAAACAATTTTGCAAATATATATATATATATATATATATATATATATATATATATATATATATATATATATATATATATTTTGCAGTGCATTTCTTTTTTTTTTTCTTTTTTTTTCTTTTTTCCTAAATGACTGTTGCTTTAACCTCAGCATTATTCGTCCAGCACTCTTAAAAATAAAGGTTTTTAAATAGAGTTTTTTGCAGTAATTCCACAGCAGAGCTGTTTTGGGTTCCCTAAAGAACCTTTCAGTCAACAGCTCCTAAATGACACCCAGGAGAGCAGATACGTTTCTTGTGAAAGCAGCATCCCACTGAAGCATAGTGTCCTCTCACCTCTCGAGGGCCACATTACTAGGCAGTAATTGATTGGCAGTTAGAAACGAAATCTCGATTTTAATTAGAGTGTCTTGACTTTGACTGTCTTAATGAAGATGCGTTCGCACATAAATCACAGTGCAGTGTGTTATTTGTTTGGCGGCACGTGTTTTAGTGTGCAAGAGTGAAGAAGCAGAAAGCGAGTAGAAGAGCAGGGAAAGGTCTTGCAGGAGTGGAGGGCCGGCGATGATCAGTTTCACTGAACTGTGTAAGCATGTTGACCTGCTGCCCGCCGGGGCATGATTGAGGATTTAGACACTCTCCCTCAGAGATGACAGAGAAATACTGATGACATTCTCTCAGCCGCCACCGCCACCGTTCAAGTGCTGTTTTTCTTTTCAGTCTGCAGGCGGATTCATTTCAACTTTCACTGATATGCTCAAATGCTCAGACTGTTTGTTCAAACCTTCCTATTTTCCCCTGCTTTTAAAATAGGCTTTGTTGAATAATGAATTATCGGTCATCTTCTGCTCTTTCAAAGAGGTGTTGTTGTTTTTTTCTTTCTTTTTAAGGTTTATTGCAATGGAACAGAGTAGTTAAAGCAAGATTCGCAAGCGTTAATAATTCTGATCTGCTTCTCAGACAAAGCTGCCTTTTGGATTGAAAAGAAATGCAAGTTAGTGAATCATTTATGTGAAAGCGGCTTGTGTTAAATGCATTACAATTACCTGTTTATATTGAAATGCACACACTTCTATAAAAAAATAATATACAAATTTTCATGTACATTTTCATCAGTGGCGTATATGTGTGAATGGGTGTGAATGGGTGTGTATGGATGGTTTGCAGTTGGAAGGGCATCTGTTGAGTAAAAAACATGGGGTGGATAAGTTTTCGGTTCATTCTGCTGTGGCATCCCCAGGTTGATAAAGAGACGAAAAGCCGAAAAGAAAATAATGAATCAATATTTGAGCAATATCACACGAGCAGTGCAATATGGCTGTATATCAGCACTGGTGGGAGGTGTACGTTGTCTGACCAGCGTGCAATATCCCACCAGCCATGCGTTGTGCATTAGTGTGCCACCAGTGATGATACACAGCCACATCGCACTGCCACGGGTGTGATATTGTGTTTATACAACAATTCAATGGTATAATTGTGTATAAAAAAAAAGAAATTTAAACATGGAGATTGTCAAAAATCTTTTTGTAAGAAGAACTACTCTCTTCCGCCATTCCTTCACATCTGCAGCAGGTCAGAACAGCAGAAACTATTGGTATTTTACTAATGTCACTTCAGAGCTAGTATTTGAATGATTCTGTAGTGTAATATCCAAAGTGGTGACAAAACAGGTGATTTTGTTCACATTTCAAGGCTGAACGACATGACATGCCATCAGTCTACAGAGATTTCCCAGTATTTTTCTTTGTTGCGATTGGGAGATCAAAATAACTAACCATGAAAAAGCCAAAGCAGAGCAAACACTACCAGATTACTATGGTGTAAATACAGCACTACAACATACAAAAGAGAGACATCGACTAGAATGTCACTTACCAGTTTAATAATGATTTGATCAGTTGTAATTAATTTTTTTTTGCTGAGTTTTTCCTCTCCTAAGCACTTATGCAGTCTCTGTCCCCATCTTGTGTTTGAAATGATAAATATTTAAAACAGGCACTATCCTTATAAATAAACTGCATAGCTGCAATCTAAACGACTACATTCTCATAAAAAAAGCCTCAAAAGTACATTATGTTGCCCAACAGATGCAATATTTGTCAAACTGTTCTGAGTTTATTGATCTGCTATCACTCTATTTGGGCGGAGTAATAGACAAGGGTGAAGAGGCTGTACGAGTGCTGATATTGCAGAATTTTGCACAACTATCAGCCAATCAGAATCAGACAGAACTGTATTTAATATTAAAGATCTAAGTACTGTTTAACAGAGAGGATTTTAAACACATTTTTAAAGTTTTAATCACTCATTTCTATTAAATAATTAGTTCTGTCTTTGCCATGATGTCAGCACGTTATATTTTACTAGTTATTTTAAAATATACTAGTATTCAACTTAAAGTGCAATTTAAAGGCTAGGCAAATTGGGTTGATTAGGCAAGTCATTGGAAAAACAGTGTTTTATCCTGTAACCAGTTGGGGGAAAAAAAATCTTATGGAGGTAATAATAATATGTCTTTTTACATTAAACATGTTTTTATTCCAGCCAAACTAACAGAAATAAGAAGAAATAATTACAAAAAAAATAAATAAAAAAATATAGGAAATTCTGTGAAAATGTCTTGAAATATTAAAAAAAATTAATTTATTAGTAATTAAATAAAATTAGTAATTATTATTAATTTTCCCTTCAACTGTAAGTGTTATAAAAAGGATCAAATTATAATAAATTGTGTGTGTTATAAGAAATATTAAATATAGTATATATAAAAACACAATTTATTTTGAAACATATTATATATAGTATCAGATAAAATATGTTATAAAATAATGTCTTTAAATTACAGACTTCTACAAAATATTACAAAACATTTGTATCTTCCACCTGTCTTGTCATGTAAATTATGAGAAATAAGACTTCAGTGCTCATTTTCTGCACTCTTAGCTGTACTGTTCCTTTACCTCTTATATAGATGTCAAAGTGAGCTTCACCTTTCTTTCATTCCCCCTCATCCAAATATCAGACCTTGTTCTCCTCCTCACAGCTTTCTAGAGCCCCGGTCAGATTGAATGAGCAGAGGGCAGATAAAGTACTAGTGTTTTCAACAATAGCCCGACACAACTAAGTGCTAACAGAAAAGGAAAAATATCATTTCCGTGAAGCCACCGCAGTTTTAGAGGATGGATTTCATCTCCAGCTCCCAGCCTGCTTTATATGCTTCTTTGAAACCTGTTTATCTTTTATAACTCGCGGCATGTAATGAAAAGTCCTAGTGACATCCTCATTTTCCCCTCCGTTATGAACATTACGACTTCCTGTAATTAGCTTAGTCATTGCTTTACAATCTGAAGTAATCATCATTTGAATTTCTATTAAGGAGGTAGTCCATTTAGGGACGATTGCGAAATGCAATTAGGTATGTTGACAAACAGTAATGACGGTCAGCGGCTTATTACCAAATCATTAACGCACTGAAATCTCATTATATGTGTAATATCATTCCATAATGTGTTTATTAGTTGATGAAGGAGGCCAGACTGCCTGCTGTGGAGAGTTGAAGCACACGTGATGATACAGTGCAGCTCGCTGGCGTTACTGGAAAAAAGATTGAATGACCCGTTTTAATGTACGAAACCATTGACCCACTTCGCTGTGTTTCTGCAGCGCCTCACAGTCTGGATGTTTTCTGATTTGCTTTCTCTTCTATGTATACATTTGGGGTCGATATGCTTTCAAAGCACAATTTTACTGTTAGGAAATGCTTTTTTTTTACTCTAATTGTTTTGAATTGACATAAATTGGTGTGCATTATTGATGCTTTGTTTGATTATGACTGTCATAAATGGTCAACTTGTTTGGGGATTAGCAATATGTCGATATGGATCGATTAATGTGAATCAATCAAATGAATTACTTTATAACAAATCAATGATATAATATTGATATTTATATTAAAGCTTTTTAAAACCGACCTTTGTTTTTTACATTCTCCACAACTTCACTCAAAAGACCTTGACTAAAAAACCTTGACTCTACATTTGAAAACAAATCAGGTTTAGAAATATTTTGTATTTGAGGATATAAAAATATGGGCAGTCAGCCAAAACCCTTATAATTTATGAAGGTTTCCAGTTGCCGAATGAAATATACACTCACTGGCCTCTTTATTAGGTACACCTTATTAGTACCGGGTTGGACCCCCCTTTGCCTTCAGAACTGCCTTAATCCTTCGTTACGTTGATGCAAAAAGGTACTGCAAATATTCCTCAGAGATTTTGGTCCGTATTGACATGATAGCATAATGAAGTTGCTGCAGATTTGTCGGCTGCACATCCATGATGCCAGTCTCCCGTTCCATCATATCCTAAAGGTGCTCTATTGGATTGAGATCTTGACTGTGGAGGCCATTTGAGTACATTGAACTCATTGTCATGTTCAAGAAACCAGTCTGAGATGATTCGCGCTTTATGACATCGTGCGTTATCCTGCTGGAAGTAGTCATCAGAAGACCTCGGATGTATTGAGTGGTTATTTGAGTTACTGTTGCCTTTCTATAAGTCTAGCCATTCTCCTCTGACCTCTAGCATCAACAAGGCATTTGCGCCCACAGAACTGCCGCTCACTGGATATTTTTTTTCTTCTTTTTTTTTGATCATTCTCTGTAAACTCCCAGAGATGTGCGAGTGTGAAAATTCCAGTAGATTAGAAGTTTCTGAAATACTCAGACCAGCCCGTCTGGCACCAACAACCACGATGTTCAAAGTAACTTAAATCACCTTTCTTTCCCATGTTGATGCTCAGTTTAAACTGCAGTAGATCGTCTGGACCATGTCTACATGCTTAAATGCATTGAGCTGCTGCCATGTGATTAGAAATTTGCGTTAATGAGCAGTTGGAAGTGTGTGTATAAATATATAAAAAACTGTACCTTTTTGTTTGTTTGTTTTTTTGATCTACTTCAATTTTTGACTACTGTATATGAAAACACAAAAAAATAGAAGTGCTCTAGTTCTAGGAAAATAAATAGATATATAATTAAATTTTGTTGTTTCCATACAAAGATTTGAATATTTATTATTATTATTATTATTATTATTATTATTATTATTATTATTATTTTGATGGTTATTTGTTTGTTTGATTGATTTTTGTTTGCTTGTTTGTTTGTTCGTATGTGTTCTTTTAATTGTTTATTTGTTTAAAATGTTATCAATGTAGTGTTTCTCAGTATTTTGTGAAAATATAATTTTGTACTGAAGAGAAAGTTTAATAAACATAGTTTGTTTAAAACTGAATAATAATAATAATAATAATAATAATAATAATAATAATAATTTATCGATTCATTTGTTCATTCATTAATTCATTCATTTATATTACACCAAACTTCTGCATGTCTTTTTATTAGTTTCCTTGTCTTTTAATCAGTTTACTGGTTTCATTGGTTTCAACTGGTTTTAACATTGATAATATTAATAAGCTATTCTTATTGAATTATTTTCTGAAGGATGATTTCACACTGAAAACAATAACCAAAATATATTGAAATGTAATCATATGTCATAAAAATATTTAAGGCATAATAATTTTTATGTTTATAGCTTATATGTACTGTATGCATGTCTGTGCGTGCACATGCCTGTGTTTATACATGCAGTCGATTACTTGCATGACCTGTGTCTATTTTCCACTGACAAGAGAACATCCTAAATCCCAAACATGAAAACAGTGAGTCATCTTCATTCATTCAAATCTGGCTATTTAATAATACCTTCCTAATAAAGTCTGACATCAGTAAATAAAGCTTTATCTTAATGTTGTCTTGTCTGCTCCAGTGGACTGATCCGTATAAAGTGTAACAGGAGCCTGTCGTCTCTCCATCTCAATCTCCTGAATGTACTTACAGCAGTGTTTCCCTGTTGTTTTTCCTCCGCCTGACTGTATTTACTCCTCCTGTTTGCTCTGTCGCTCTCCTTTACATTCTAATAATGGTGTGTTGTGTTGAGAAAGACAGTCTCATGACAGCAGCAGGATTATTACTCGGTGCTGGATGTAATTGCTATGGGCCTGGTGTTTGCCTGCTGTCTCTAAAGTAAACATTATAAATCATCGCTATCTTCACTAACCCCATCAATGCTCCCAAATCCAGCTGACCGCTCTAATAGCCAAATGTAGGTGAAAACTACATGAGGATAAATAAAACTGCTGGATCGAATTATTATTATTCAATACCCAGACATGAGTTACTTAAGCTGACTCGACTTTTTGGGAACACTTTATAATAACTACACGCTATGAATCATCTATTAAGCATTAGTAAATAGTGAGTTCATTATTTGTTAATCAATAACTCTGCATTAATAGACGTTAGTAAGCAGTTTATACCTGCAGCTACAAATGCTCTGTTCTTAACTTATCAGTACATTTATGATGTGCTTAATAATTGTACTTTCATACTTTGTTACTGAATCATTTTTCATGAGTAAATTAAGTATCGCATTATTTACAAACCAGTTGTATTTAAGAGAAGTTGGTGGTTTTTAACGATCATTCAGAATGAGTTAGTAAACGATTAATAAACTATTCGTATCAACATTTATATATCGCAGTAATATATTAAAATAATAATAAGAATAAAACAAATAATAATAATAACAATAATAATAATAACAATAATTAATAATAATAACAATAATTAATAATAATAATAATAATAATAATAATAATAATAATAATAATAATAATAATAATAATAATAATAATAATAATAATAATAATTAATAATAACAAAAATTACTAATAATAATAATAATAATAATTGTTTATAAAAACAGTGGTTTATTTAAATGTATATTCACCAAAGGTTTTATAAAATCTGAAGCCAATTTTCATAAAATAAGAAACAGCATTGAATCATTTTTTTTATATTTATTTATTTATATTTCTTTTTTTCTATTTATTTATTTAAAAATGAGAACAGTTATGCCTAATGCATTTTATGGATACAACATAAATAAAAAACAAAAAAAATAAACAAAAATATGATTAAATTAATAATAATAGTAATAATAATAATAATAATAATAATAATAAGAAGAAAAAATTGTTTATATAAATACTGCTTTAATTAAATTTCTATTCACCAAAGATAAAAAAAGTAATGAACACTGAATTTTATTATTCTTCTTCTTCTTCTTATTATTATTATTATTATTATTATTATTATTATTATTATTGTTATTATTATTATTATTGTTATTATTATTATTATTTTCCTGAGCACTAAATAAGCATTTATTAATTATTTCAGATTTTATTAATATAATCTATTTTACGTTATATATGATATAAAATTATATATTTTATTTTTACAAAATTATAAAGGTAATACAAAGTACCTTGAATTATGCAAAATATTTTATTTAAAAATGCAACAATGTTTCCAAATATTATAGTTTTACTTGGAAGTGTTGTTAGTAAGATCAGCAGGGGGCGCTCAGCCTGCGGTCTTTGTGAGTCTTAATGCACTAGTAAAAGCGAAGGGGACACTATACTGTCAGTGGGTGCCGTCTTTCGGATGAGATGTTAAACCGAGGTTCCGACTCTGTGGTCATTTAAAATTTCATGGCACTTCTCGTAAAGAGTATTGGTGTGACCCGGTGTCCTGGCCAAATTCCTTTTTGGCTCTGTGTGTTTGTGTCTTAATAACCAGTTACATTTGTATTATTTGCTAATAGAAAAATCCAAATTGAACCTTTTTTTTTTTTTTTTTTTTTTTGCTTAGTGTGAAGAAAATTTTAAGGTTATAAAGAATCATTTTTCCTCTCTACAAATAACCTTTCAGGCAATGGAAAGGTTCCAAAGGTTCTTTTGATGCCAATAAAGGACTTTTATTCATTTTATTTTTATTATTATTTGCTACAGAAAACATTACAACTGTGGCTGCAAAAGAATAAACTATTTCTTAGTGTGTGAATAGAAACATCTGTGAAAGTACACATTTTTCTTGGCGAATGTAAAGCAGCAGGGTCAAACGTTTAACTGAAGTTGATTCAATAAAAGGGCTATTGGAGGAAAAATCCTTTCGGCTACACTTTACAATTGATAACAGTTTATGTAGTGAGAAAAGACCAAACACCCCGACCTTCATCTGTAATCTTCAGTCTTTTAGTGGTGCTTTTGAAAAGGTATACAGTCTCACATCTTTTAAAAAACAAACGTTTTTTTATGTAGGAAAAGAAAGAGGTTCTGGTACTGTAGATCAGAAAACATCAGTTGAAACATCTCAATTGCTCTTATTATTTGTGGCTGAACATTTCATTTATACTTCAAAAACTTGTACTCTTTTATGATTATTTTGCTGAAGACGTTTGGCAGTGTTTATCACTTGGCAGGGATACATAAGTTTTGATGATTCAGACATTCGGATGTTTGAACACCTGTGCTTGATCATATTTAAAAACATAAAAGAAACAGATATTTTAGAGAAATAGATATTTTGAAGAATGTTCTAGCTTATTTTTTTTTCATGCAATGAAAGACTGCAAAAAACAACAATGGACCATGAGTATTTTAGTATAATTTGTTATCATAGTTCAGTATTGATACATTTTTGGCTAGATTTTTAGGTATAGACTTCTCCTGGAATATTTGCATTCATTCATTCATTCATTCATTCATTCATTTATTCATTCATTCATACATGCATACATTTACAATGAAATATTGTATATGGCTGGTATCATAAATATTCTTATTATTGTATACACTACCTGTCAAAAGTCTTGTCGATCCCAGTTGTAAGACCAACAAATTATTACTTGACTTCTAGTTGATCATTTAGAAAAGTGGCAGAAGGTAGAATTTCAGATGAATCATCTGTTGAACTGCATCCCAATCATCACAAATACTGCAGAAGACCCATTGGAACCTGCATGGATCCAAGATTCTCACAGAAATTAGTCAATTAGTTTGGGGTCACATTCAGTATGGGGGTGTGCGAGAGATCAAATTCTTGATCAAGATTGCGCTCCTTCTCATTCTTTAGCCTCCATATCAAAGTTCCTGAAAGCAAAGAAGGTAAAGGTGCTTCAGGATTGGCCAACCCAGTCACCAGACATGCACATTATTGAGCATGTCTGGGGTAAGATGAAAGAGCAGGCATTAAAGATGAATCCAAAGAATGTTGATGAACTCTGGGAGTCCTGCAAGAACACTTTCATTGCCATTCCAGGTGACTTTATTAATTATAAATGAGTTATAGATGAGTCTTCACAGAGATGTATGGATGCAGTCCTCTCGGGAGTCATACACAATATTTTTTTTTTCCACTGCACCATGACTTTATATTCTATACTGTACATTATTTCTGTCCTAATTAAATAATTAAAGCTGATCATATTTTGTTTTGGTAAAATAAGCGTAATCTAGAGGCCTTTGCCTTTCATATAAGCCACAAATGATCAACTAGAAGTCATTATTTGTTGTTCCTAAAACTTGGATAGGTGACAAGACTTTCGTCAGGTAGTGTACATTTATTTTAACTACACATATTAAATTTTTATGTTAAAATATTAATTATGCTTCCTATGTGTTTTATAATAGTAATATTTATATTATTGTATTATAACTTTTTATGACCATCATGAACTTACATATACAACTTAATGGATGTAACTGCATACAGCTTATCGTAAATACTGTAAGATGTACTGTAGTTATTAAAGATGTTAGAAAAAATAAATAAATGTTTCCATGGCAAATAGATTCAATTAAATAATTATTTTTAATAAAGATAAAAGTTCATGTGTATATTATTTTCAGTAACAAAAATAATATATTCGTATATTGCTTAGATATATTGCATTTGTAATGTACACTATATTATGTAATATGACATTTTTATTGTTAATAAAATAATAAGGGCTATGAGTAATTTTGGGATTGACTGTACATATGCATTCATTTGTTTCAAATAATGCAGCCTTTGTGAGCATAAGAGGCTTTTTTCATGATGAAACTGTAAAACACTGACCGATAATGTATGACCATTATCATCTTTTATACCAAAACATCTTTTTGTCTTCCACATAAGTCGGATTTGCAACAATGTAAGCTGAACAAAACGATTTCACTTTGCCCATCTATCTGTCCCATAAAACCAGAGCGGAAAACAGCTGTATCATTACACTCCACACTTAAACACATTTAGTCTCTCCTCGCATGGACAGACTTTTGTAGAAACTGCATTATTTCAAATTAGGGGATGTCATTTTCAGGCCCAGGACATTGCATTTGGACCGTAATAGCGCAGACCAATGATCGCTCAAAGTTTTTTAACATTCCAAGGCAGACTCGTATAAGGAGATGTGCATAATTACCAATCCCCAAGGCCATGTTATTAAAACAAAATAACAACCTCAGTCCAGTCCTCAACCTTTGAGCGCCTCTGTTAATGAGACGCTTCTGCAGTGACTGACATTTCACTAAACCTGAGGGTGAATCTTGATTTTGCTCTGTCATTTCTGGCCTTGATAATGGGCTTGGAAGGTACAGGTGGGTTTGGTGAAATGATGAACAACAGCAGAAGGGTCACACAGGTCTAACAGATGTGTTGTATTGACACCCAGACACATCTGATTGCTTTCAGATTCACATCATGTTGAAGAAAGTCTGCTCGTTGGAGAAAGATCAAAGCAGAATAAGTGTGAGCGCTTTAGGGGCCGTTCACATATTGTGTCTAAAACCATGAGGTGTGCTGCTTCTTTCCTCAATTTCAATGCGCTTCTGAGCTTGTCATCCCGTTATGTCTGTATTACTAAGCAACCACCTGCTATGCTCTCTGACAAACACTTGCTGCAGCTCTGATACATGGGCTGCATCTGAAATTGCATACTTCCATACTATATACAGTAGTACGCTAAAAACAGTATGTGAGCCGAGTAGTATATCTGAGTTTCTAGTATTTGAAATGCCGAAAGACTTCTGACTAGATTCTGAAGTGCGCATCAGATAAATGCTACGCTATCCCATGATGCCACATCAGAGAATTCAAGAATAGGAGTGTAGTGATGCAGTACATCTGAGCTTCATTCATACTACTCGCATTCATACTATATAGAACATACTTTGCTAACGGTCAAGTAGTAAATTCAAATATAGTACCTACTTGTGTTGTATGCACTTGTTTTATTCATTCATTCATTCATTGTATTTTCTACTAAGTCCCTTTATTATTCTGGAATAACCACGCCACCCCATGTTTTATTTAAAACGTTTTCATTTGTTTGTCGGAAGAAATTTGTCTATAGTTATTACAGTATGTATAATCTAGACAAAGTGTTCAGCTGATTGGATGTTTTTTGACGCGTGGTGTGTTTGTGGAATTCTGAAAAGTTGAGGTATTTTCAACTAGCTTGGAACAGACAAGCACATCATACCACAAACATGTCACACAGCATCCATGTCACTTCCTATTTGCATGCATCATGTCTGAAATAACAAACTTTGAGTACACAAAAGATAAACGGTTCCAAAAAACTTTCAGGATTTTCACTAAAAGGCTCTTTGGTTTATTAAAAATGTTATTTTTTGCCATTACTGTGTAAAACCCATTTTAACACCCTTAATTTTCAGAGAGTAAGAAAAAAAGTCATGCAATTTTGACATGACATTTTCCAGGCCTGGAAAAGTTTTGGAAAAACTGAAAGACCTGAAGTTTTGGAAAAGTCATGGAAATTAGTTAAACAAATATCTGTAACAAGTATTTGTATAGCTAAACATTAGCTATACAGGTTAGTTGTTTTTACTTTCTTTTCTGTCCATGGTCAAACACATGCTCTCACATTATTAGTGCTGTGTGAACATTATCAAAATCAATTTTACATAGATATAAAGATTCATTTAAAATAATAGATTGTTGCATGTTTTTTTGATATGCTATAATAACATTGAACATGCATCATTTTTCTTATAATTTAACATGTATACGTAGACATTACAAAACATTAGATTACGTCAAAATTACTTGAAAGTCCTGAAAAAGTCATGCAAAAAGTCATTGAATTTTTGTAGTAAATGTTTATTAACCCTGCTCTGATGCAGCCAACTGACATAAGGATGATACTGTGTTTGGTAAGATTGAATGGAAGTGTGTGTGTGTGTGCGTAGATGTTTAAATGATGTTGTGCGTTTATGCGGATAATCAGAATCACTGACATTTTGAAAAAAACCTTCATGAGGGGGTTCATGATTTTTATTTTTATTTATTTTATTTATTTTTGTACCATCAATAATTCAGTAATTATGTCTTGTTAGCTTGTTAGGGTCACGTAAGTATTGCTGTTTGGGTTAAATGATTCCCTGTGGTGTTTCCCAGAAAGCAATCTTAACTTAATGATGACCGGTTTGTAACTATGTCAGATTCAAAACCTCCCCTGGGAGTAAGTTCAGAAAACTCAAGTATTTTTGTATAACCTCGAGCACAAAATATGTTTGTGATAAAGTACATGTGTTTTGTGATCGGCTTTTTGTCTATTAGTGTAAAAAAATTTAAAAATACACATTTTGTTGAAGTGTTTATTCTTAAGCTCAAAAACTTCACTAAAATCTAAGCATACAGTGAGCAATGGCGCTTGAATAAATACCTCTCGGTCTGCTTTTTATCTCAGCACACCCTCAGGCCTTTTAAAACATGTTCGTTTTCATAATCTCAGTAATGTATGTGTGTTAATAATGCATTTTTTCGTGTGTGTGTTGCCACAGGGAACCGCATCGTGACGGAGGGCGAATATGTGGAAATGACAGGAGTCACTAAAGACATGTCGGGCTCATATGACTGCATCACATCCAATGACATCTCACCTCCAGATGTCAGGACTGTCCAGGTCACTGTAAACTGTGAGTTTATTCCTCCATTTTCTGTAGAGCTCCATAAAATTCTATTCAAATATATAAACATTAATTATTTTCAGATAACACACAGTTAAAGTAGCCCCGGGCAGGTTTTGACTGCGTTACACTTCTATATCTCTACACCGAATGATTTCAGTTATTTTACAGTGTACAGCTGTCAAAAAAATAAATAAATACAATCAAAGCAAAACAGAATGCTTTTGGATAATATTTGTAAGTAGTTACACAAGAGCTGTTCAAGGACAAAAACCTGACAACTTTTAATTAGTTTTAAATTACAGCATTTGAAAAATCTCTTTAAGTGTGGTAACTGTAGTGTAATAATATTAATTTATTCATTTTCTTTTCGGCTTAGTCCCTTTATTAATCTGGGCTCGCCACAGCGGAATGAACTGCCAACTTATCCAGCATATGTTTTACGCAGCGGAGACTCTTCCAGCTGCAAACCCATTACTGGGAAACACCCATACCTCTCATTCACACACATACACTTTGGCCAATTTTGCTGACCCAATTCACCTGTAGCGCATGTCTTTGGACTGTGGGGGAAACCAGAGCACCCATAGGAAAAACACGTGAACATGCAAACTCCACACAGAAATGCCAACTGGCCAAGCCAAGGCTCCAACTAGCGACTTTCTTTCTTGCTGAATATAATACAATACAATACAAAGCCTATGTGTGCACAGATGAGCGTAAAACTGACAATGGACAAATGTTGAATAGACAACAAAAGCGGACATATACCAAATTGTAACACACAGACGGAACGGATCGAAATTATTCACTGACACAGAACACAATACAGAAATTCAATACAAAAAAGTGTCCCGGGCCAATAGGAAGCAACTGTAGAGATGAAAGCGGGAGGAGAGAGAGAGAGACTGGCGAAAGGAGTAAATAATAATGATCACAAAACAACACGATAGCACGATCGCCTCACAGCAAGAAGGTCACTGGTTCGAGCCCCGGCTGGGTCAGTTGGCATTGCTAAATTGGACGCAGTGTATCTGCGTGAATGTAAGAGTGTATGGGTGTTTCCCAGCGTCGAGTTGTAGCTGGAAGGGCATCCGCTGCGTAAAACATATGCTGGATAAGTTGGCGGTTCCTTCTGCTGTGACGACCCCAGATTAAATAAAGAGACTAAGCCGAAAAGAAAATGAATAATATAATATAATATAATATAATATAATATAATATAATATAATATAATATAATATAATATAATATAATATAATATAATATAATATAATATAATATAATATGGGGCCTCACGGTGGCGCAGTGGGTAGCATGATCGCCTCACAGCAAGAGGTTCTGGTTCTAGCCTCGCTGGTTTGCTGGTTCTAGCCTCGTCTGGGTCAGTTGGCATTTCTGTGTGGAGTTTGCATGTTCTCCCCGTGGTCACGTGGGTTTCCTCCAGGTGCTCCGGTTTCTACCACAAGTCCAAAGACATGCGCTATAGGTGAATTGGGTAAGCTAAATTGGCCCTATGTGTGTGTTTAAATGAGTGTGTGTGGATGTTTCCCAGAGATGGATTGCAGCTGAAAGGGCATCTGCTGCTTAAAACATATGCTGGATGAGTTGGCGGTTTATTCTGCTGTGGCGACCCCAGATTAATAAAGGGACTAAGCCGACAAGAAAATGAATATAATATAATATAATATAATATAATATAATATAATATAATAGTCCACTCTGTTGAATAACTACAAAATAAAGTACACCTGAGGTTTAAAGGACATTATGCATTGCATCACCAACTTGTTATTTACTTGTACTTATTTTCCAATAATTCAACGACACATCGTAAATTATTGGTTGTCTGTAGAAATGACAAATATTCATTAAGAAAATACTAATTGTGCATCTAAATTGTGTTTTTTTTCTGCTCTGCTTTTTGTAATTGTTATTAAATATTTTACTATTGAATACAACAGTAACAAAATAATAATCAATGTTGTTGTTGTTTTTATGAATAATAATAAAAAATAGCAATAGAAATACTACTGTGAGTTCACACATACTGGTGGCTTCACCTTTTCTTTTATGAGAATGTTTCTGAATTTCTCCATCTCACAGATCCGCCTGTCATTTCGAGAGCTCGCAGCACAGTAACGGCCGTCGGACAGAAAGGAGTGCTGTGGTGCGAGGCGTCTGCCGTTCCTCTCGCTGATTTTCAGTGGTTTAAAGGGGAGCGCAGGTACAGTTTATTCATTTATTAACATTTTTATTGCTCTTTTCTTTTATTTCCTTTTTTTGAACTTGAAATGAAGAAGAAATGGGATTTGAAAATGCATCTCATGCAACTCAACTAACCAACAAGTCATGACTTCGAGCTAGATGAATAAAATATGTAAATATATGTCTATTTATTAGACAATAAGGTCATGCCTGTATGTGGAAGCTAAGAGAAGCAAAAAAAAAAAAAAGTATGTGATCACAAATTAAAAATGCGTTCAGAAAATATTTAAACTAAAAACGTGGGGATAGCAATTTATTGTTTTAATTTTACTATAGTAAAAATACTTTACAATCAGGGCTTTACATTAACACCCGCCAACCCGCCAAATGCAGGTAGATTTCCCACTCTGGACGGTTGAAAATATTTTTGAAATTGTAGTTTTTTTTAAAAACAGGGTTCGACAATAAGGATGACCCAGTATTCATGCAAATAAGATCTTAGAATCGAGAAGCAGCATGACTGACAGCAATAACCATGTTCGCGTGAGCAAGAGAAAGCAGCTGATTAAAGAATGAGAGATCACTCGTGCGCACAGGTGATGTGATGCGCACGATTGTTAAAAAGCGTGCGCTCCTGTTTACTTGCGCGAAGCAACCGTGCCTAGAGGAAACACAACTGGTG
>CAIGQQ010032849.1:194875-206252 GCA_903798035.1 Danio albolineatus
TATAGCAGCTATTTCTTCAGTGATGATATTAATTTCACTATTTATTTTCCTTGTCTATTACAATGACATTCACTCAAAGTGTGGCTCAAATGTCCAAATACTATTT
Organism: Danio albolineatus; assembly: GCA_903798035.1. Classification (NCBI taxonomy): domain Eukaryota; kingdom Metazoa; phylum Chordata; class Actinopteri; order Cypriniformes; family Danionidae; genus Danio; species Danio albolineatus. The sequence goes on from CAIGQQ010032849.1 coordinate 194,982, forward strand.
GGGGATGCTGTATGTGATATATGATTTACTGTACATGTACAGATGTATGCAAATACTGTTCACACACACACACACACACACACACACATACACATGCACACACACACATATAAGATCTATGCGTTCAATATAATATAGCACACAGTTTCTAAAGTCATAGTGCATCCCTCGACGCTCATCTGCCATTAAAGGTGTTGACATGACAAAGGAATCACAAAGATAACCTGCACGCGTTCTTGTACTGAGCTCAGATAGTTACAAGCAGTAGGATAGACTCCTTTCCTGCTCCAATACGTTTAATGCTGCTCTTAGAGCTGTTTTTTAGTGTAGACACAGACAGTACGCCCTCATGTAAGCTACATCAAAATACATCATATTAAACCTTTTAGGTTGATCATAAATGTACCAATGAGGCAGAGGAGCTGATCTGAACTGTCATTTCCTCTATGAAATCCAAATGATTTAGCTAGTCTTGATATCCACTTCTCACACCTCCAAATAAACATCTTTCATTATATAATTAGTTGTAAATCTCTTCCCAGATGCGTTTGTGTTATCAGATACTGACTCTAATGGAGTGTTGAAACTTCTTTCTCAGGTTTTCGGTGCTGAGTTTTCTTTTATGTGTGTATGATTTTATATTCTTGAGTCACGGGCGAAGTAAATTTGACAGAAGCCAAAACTGTTATCGCAAACGATATAATAAAAAGGATGATATTTAATAACTTCTGAGAACAAAAAAATATATATATAGTCACAGACATATTTCTTTGGGTATCTGTGGGTGATAACCATCAATTTATCCATGATCTTTAGCACTAATTTCCACACTAATATAATGTCATATAAATGTCAAGTTTTGCAAGTCTGAGCAGGTGAAAGAAAATGGTAATCTCAGATTTCATCTATTTCATATGCCATATCTTTCCTTTCATAAGTCTGCGGAATTAGCCGTCACACTTTCTTACTCTATGAAAGTCGACCCGTCAACATGTTCATGAATGATTTAGGATATATATATCCTAAAAAAAAACAGCATTCACTTATCACTGCGGCAATGTGTGAGGGTTTAAAAGAAGCTTTAAGAAAACACAGACAAACATGATGGCGCTAAAATGAGACCTTGTCTGTGAGGCGTCTGAATTAAGCTTCAGTGAGCACCGTCAACAGCGCTCGACAAACACACTGAAGAGAAATGATTCAAACCCAAGGTCTGCCAAATAAATACATGCCACAGACTGTAAACGACCTCTGAGATTCCTGACCGACTGAATGGCTTTTTGCTCTGACGTTAGCATTAGAAAGGTTCATGTGAAATAGCTTGACCACGACATTCACTGCGTTTAAATACGACACTGTTCTTGACCATGCAGTATGTTCAAAATGCTGCACGTGAACACAAAAATTTCAAATATGCAAATAAATGGTTTTAGTTGATTGTTAAATAGGAGGACGGTGTAATTGCAAAGATCAACACACCTTTTCCTTGTTAGCATTGTGCCTTGCGTGCATTAAAAAAAAAGTAAATATCATGTGCTAGTGCAATCGAATTAGCTTCAGTATCGAACCTGGAAACATTTTGTTAATAGGACTTCTTTCTGACTTGAATGAGTTATTTCAGTGTTACTAAAGACAGTGTTGTCTATGTATGAAGCTCAAAGTTTACTTTGGTATGTGAAGTGCATGTGGCATAATTTACGTGTTTAATGAATACACAGCTTGATCGTGTTTTAAACATTATTATTTTTTGCAAGAGTTAATGTAGGTGCACACTGCAAATTCTGATAGTCCAATGGAATCTCATGACCAGTGTTGGGGGTAGCGCATTACAAGTAACTCGAGTTACGTAGAAACATTACCTTTTTAAGTAACGAGTAAAGTAATGCATTAAGCCTTGTTCACACTACGAGCGACTCGCTGCAGCAAAGCAACAAAAGATCGTTCATTTTAACGGAGAGTGAGCGACTTCCGGCGACCTTCGTCTATGCGAGTGAAATCGACCGTTGGTGACAAGGTGAGCGTGTCCAGTGACAAGAAGCTGTTGAGAATCCTTCAACTTTATGCAAATAAAGAGTGAATTTCTTGAGCAACAGCCAATAGGAGCACTAGTAGAGCTCACGTCATTCTCTCTCAGCTCGCTCAGAGGCCGATTGTATTCTCTGTGCTGTAGACCTACACAGACCTGCGTTTGCAGCAGGCCACCACCCAGAGCAACAGGCAGCTACAAAGTCGTTGCCAGTGTGAGTGAGGCATTACTTTATGAATAACATTTACTAATAATATTTGAGTTACTTTTTAAAAAATGTACTCTAGTTATTTTTCGATAGATTAATTAATACGCTTTAAAAAAATGTTTGCTGAGTCTGTGAAGGAGGTAGTCTCATTATTTGGAACACATGGAAGGAGATGGGATACTCTTAATGGACAGTGATTTTACTGATCTAATAAGACAAAAAAAATACAAAAGTAGCAAACAAATTGCTTTCAACTTTCATTAATCTGTATATAAGGTATGTACAGCATCAGGAAGTTCTCAGAAGGTAACGTTATTCTAAAAAATTAGTTTCTGTAAAGGTAAATGAAGGTGCAGGATAAGGTGTGTCATTAAAAGCCAAGCTCCTCTGTATGAAAAACCCTGCAAGTTCTGATAGATATCAAGCTTCTGGCAGGTATGAAAAAGTAACTCAAAAGTACCATAATGCATTATTTTGCATAAATAGTAACTAAGTAATGCATCTAGTTACTTTTTTGGTGAGTAACTCAATATTGTAATGCATTACTTTCTACAGTAACTTTCCCCAACACTGCTTATGACAATTCATTACTTTCTGATTTAGTGGCAAATTCGTATTTATTTGTATGATTTATTCATCTGCCAATGAGGGATGGGTTTTGGGGCAATCTTCCTTTTAAAAATTAATTTGTTTTTAAGGAATTAAATCGTACAAATTCGAACAATTTAGCCACTTCTCTGACAGGACGTATAATGGTTATGTTTCCTTATGACCTCAAGCTGGATGGTCGCAAGATTTTCATCACCAGTGAATTTGTGAAAATCGTTCAAATGCAGTAATAGACGACAGTGTTAAGCCCTGGCAAATTCCGAAGTGGCAAATTCTCTGTCTTGCTTGACCAAACACACCTCCTGAATGATCTGGAATGTTTTTTTTTACATGATTAAAAAATGATTATGAGCGCGTGAGCTGCTCATAAATTAATCTCAAATGGTACAAGCCATGGCAATATGTTTTCAACAACTTCTGCAGGACCTATCCTGGTGGAGAAACCAATTGGCTCCCACTTTACATTAGGTGGCCTTAACTACCATTTAGTTGCATCAAAAAAATAAAATGCCATGTACTGTGTTCATAATGTATTGCAGAACACTTCTAGTGTTCCTGAGGTTGGGTACGGGTAGGATTAGGAACAGGTTTGGTGGTATGAATAGGTTTAAGGGTGCATTAAGGTTAAGGGATGGGGAACAGTGTAATTACAGAAATTAATTACAGATGTATTCAATCAGTATACGTACAATGTTAAAACATGTATTTACACAAATGTACATGGTAATAAACTATTAATTTCAGTATAAGTACATATTAGTTAAGGTCACCTAATTTAAAGTGGGACCAAAAATTGCAAATGAGCTCATGCAACAGCAAAACTGCACAGTGTATGCCTGGATTCATAGTACAAAGAGAAGTTATGTATCCTTAATGCTATAACCTCTCAGAAACACCTTTTTGGACATTTAGAAAATATAATTGCACATCTGTAATGGAAACCAGGCTACATTTGGAAAGTTACTTTAGGAACTTTGCTTTTGGGCCTCATTTATAAAATGTGTGTACACTCACATTTGATCTTATAGTGTGTGTACGCTTAAATCCACTGCTACGATCATATTTATAGGGAAAAAAAAAACACTTGTTGGAAAAATAATGCTCTTTAACATAGAAAAGTAATCCGCCATGTCAAGGTCTGAGCAGGCATGCACAATTTTACTTGTGGCAAAACCGTAGTACTGCAGCTATTTGAATATCTTATAGTCTAATAATAATACGTGCACCAAATTGAACATAAACAACAAAGATGTAATGCTACAGGAGTTTTTGTGAGATTAATGTGGTCATGATTAATGCATTCTGTAGGCTACACAGTTCATTCTATGTTATTTTATTTTTCAAGACAATTTGCGACATCTTGAATTACTAATGCGTAATATCCACAATAAATAGTCAAACTAAATTTGAAATGAAAATTCACATTTGTTTTTTGTCATTGACATCAGTTATATTTGTGTATGAATTAAATTCTTGATCAGTATAATAAAGGCATATTTAAGCAGCATTAGTCAACTTTAAATATAAAGAAACGTCCTAATCGTATTTGTTCTTATCATTCGCAAGCATAGAAATTTGGATATTGACTCATGCTCTTTTATATGGTATTATGCTATTAATTAGGGACCGTTTACAAGGCAGAGATGTGACAGGATTCTCAAGAGTAAGCGCTATTTATACATTTCACATCTGGAAGTGTAGTGTATGTACAGGTTTTTGTGCGCACATTTGTTTTCTCTGGTTCACACTTTTGCGAGATGATCTAAGAATAAATTTAGAGCCGTTTCTGCACAACCGTTTATAAATGAGGGCTGTTGTGTCTATGGAAGGCAGACAGGGCCAAAAATTATTTAAAGGAAACGTGAAAAAAATTATTATATCTGTACACGCAAACTGACTGCAATCTCTTTATTAAAATATATAGAATATATTATAAGGCAGTATTTTTTTTTTATGGAAGGCAATATAATATCTAATTCTTGCATACATACATGCAGGTATTATTACAATATCTACACGAATAGACATGATTTTAAAAATTATACGCTGTATCATGATATTATAACCCAAGTTACGATTCCATCACTTATGCAAATATATTCTCATATACAGCAGTTTCATTGGCTGTTGTGCTTGATGTGTTTGCACAATTAAATTAGCCTGTTAAGTTTAACAATTTTTGGCTCCGATGGCCTTCCATATGTGTCAAGCATGTGTATTCATAGTCTAAAGCCCTGGAGGGCCGGTGTCCTGCAAAGTTTAGTTCCAACCCCAATTAGACACACCTGGGCTAGCTAATCAATCTCTTACTAGGCTTTCTAGAAACATCCTTGAAGGTGTGTTGAGGCAAGCTAAAGCTAAAATCTGCAGGACACCGGCCCTCCAGGACCGAGTTTGGACACCCCTAAATGTCTGTTTGATAAAAATTAAAGTTTACTTTGGGCTTCAGAATCATTAAACATCAATATCTCAACTGTGTTAAAGTGATTTCGCCCAATGATTCCCGGCGACTTTTGTAACAAGTTATTATATATAAATAAGTTGTATTGTAGAATATTAGAGCATAATTTTGTTATGTTGGTTAACGTTTTAAAAGACTAATATTGTGACGGTGGAGATGCTATACAGAGTGTGGCTATTAAAAGTACAATACAGTATGGAATATGGTATTGCAAACTCATTTGATATAGTTCAGAATGTAATTATTTGACATTCTTTTTAATCTGATATGTTTATATTTATTGTGGTCTGAGGGAAGAATAATCGCGCTCTGGATTTTTTGTTTTTGCTGACCCGATCATGGTTATTTTCAAACTGCTGCAAGTAAACATGGTTCATCTAATCATAGCAACAGTGTTTCACTCAATAACCTCTCGGCAAAAAAAGAAGGTATTTTGCCCTCCCTTGCAAAACTGTATCGTATGTTTGTATTTATTTTTCTGACTGTCTCTATCTAGTTACGATTGTAAAGTGTATGATACCTTAACATTTGCAACACACAGCTCTCTCAATGTGCATGTACAGCCGTAGTTGTATTTTTTCTTTTTTTTACTATTGGAACATGAGTACAAGACTGTTGTATGTGTTCTGTGTAATAAAGTTAAGAATATTTTCTTCTAGTTTGGGTTTGTTCGTTTTTTGATGTTTGGGTATAAAAGCAGCCATTGTGTTACTGATAGTAGTTATTTCATTGTACGGACAAAGATTTCTTCTCTCTGTTCATTTAAAGCTCACTTAAAAGTCATCTAAGATAGAATTTAATCTGAGCAAATCTAAACATTTAATCTCCCTTCCTCACACTGCTTTAATGCTCATGTTAAAAAATATTGATGAATTTAAATGTGTATGAATTGTTGTCATGTTATTGCTGATAAAAATATTTATATTTTAGAAATTCTCCAAATGAATATCCATTGTACACATCATACATTACAGTATTGTAATGCATTAATTCACTTGTGGGATTTAAAATAATTATACAGTACAGTTTTTTCCAACCGCTTACATACAAAATCTTTTCATGTCGATTGATTTCTGAAACATCTCATTCAAAATGCAAAACTACAACACTTTTTTTTTTTTCAAAACACTACACGCAACACTCTACCTAAAACACAAAAGGCTGTCAGGAAGCCACTTCTTTTCCTTTTCCAAACACATCCAATCAAAATGCTACACTTATTCACACAGCCACACACTCCTCAAATGTGGAAACACTAATTTCTTAAAGTTTTTTTTTTCCAACTGCTTACACTCAAAATCTTTTCATGTCACACAATTTCTAAAACGTCTTATTCAAAATACAAAACTGCACAGCAAATCTTGAAAACCAGAAGCTGTTTCTCAGCCCTGAACCCGTTCTTAGTTGTATAAAACACTTTTTTTTCCCTTTTAAAATCATAATTTTTTTCATAGGAATGAAAATATATGAAGTCATGAATTAGCCACTTTCCTGAAAATATGTAAAATAGTTATTTTTTTCTCATGATATTGGACTTATTTACTAATATAATTTAAATAAAATACATTGACTGAGTAAATTGAGTAAAATTAACTGATTTATTTTTTACGTTTTGAAACAATGTCTAAGTGTAATGAATCAGTTAGGGAGGAATAGTGATAAATATCAGCTAAATATTAATTTTCTGCCTGTTTAACTGCAGGCTCTTGCCTTAAGTCTGAACATGTTGGATTTAGTGATCTGCCTTAATTCTGGAATTCAACGCTCTACGTACAACACAAAAGTCTGACAGGAAGCTACTTGCTTTCCTTTTCCAAACACAACCAACCAAAATACTCTACGCTTATCCACCAGATCACACACACACTCCTCAAATGTGGAGTTACAAATGTGGAGTAATTCATGTGGCTAAGAAATGACTTAGCTGATCACTAACCAATCACTGCTTTACTTTAGTAGATGCCAAAGGTGATTGGACACTGGGCTGTTCTGGTCAAAAATAAATAAATTAAAAACTGGTTTGCCAACTGTTATGTATTTGTGTTATTAGTGCTCTGTTTGTGTGTTTTTTTTCCCTCTCTCTCTCTCTCTCTCTCTCTCTCTCGCTGTTCTTCTGTATCTCCTTTCAGATTCTCCACTTCCTTCTATTGGACGATTCATTCATCTATCATTTCCTACCACCCTTCATAAAAGCGCGCGCCAGACCCTTCTTCAGCCCTTCTTCTTTTCATTCTTGTGTTTGTATTTATTGCATTGCGTTGTGTTTAGAAAGAAAAACCCTATCTGACTCTGTATTTTTGTTGTTGCCTGTTTCTGTGTGCACGTTATCTGTCCATCGTTCATAGCCTATCATTCCGTTTCTTATTTATGCTGTTTACGAGGCTTGGACGAAGTGGACAGGTAAGAACGTCATGTGACATACATCTTGCAACACGTAGGACTACTCTTGTGCATATTACACCAGGTTAGGGGCGAGCACCACCCCTTGTACTTTTTGGATAGAAAGAGTAGATAGTTTGGACTCGGAAGACTCTTTGCGTTTGTTATTTTGTTTCATATATTTAGTTACTTAGATGCTTCTAGGGAGTTAGATATTATTTGGGTTTTGTTCTTTCCATTTTTTTTGCGTCCTTTAGCATCCACAGTTCGTAAGTTTGTACCTACTGCATATTCATCTTTTTTAAATCCTAAATTCTATATTCCTATTTAAAAAAAGTGTGTGACCTGCATAGGCCAACCCTATGTCCGCATGATGCTTCTCCAGGAAATTCTTGTCCGCGAAACAGCACACACACAATCGTGTTCTTTACTGTATCCTAAAGAATATACTTTTGCTTTACATGTTTTTTTTGTTTGTGTTTTTACATTTTTACATACAGTGTGTTCATCTTTTTATAAATTGTATACACCAGTAATGTTTGGCCCAATTAATAGTTTCAGTTTTTTCATGACATTGGTGTTCACAGTGTACCTGTTCACCCTCTCAGAAGATTTCTGTCACTTTAGAACATTGTACAGAAATGTAGATAGAAGCCTATGAAAGAGCGAAGAGCTTTAGATTTAGAACAGCAGTGTTTACATGATATATCCAAAAGTGTTATATTATAGTGTTTGCCATTTGATGCAAATGCTTCATTCGTATGTGTGTTTATGGCATTCTGAATGCAGTGTTACATTTTGAAGGAGATGCGAGGCGTTTTGCATTTTGTGTGCGCAGTTTTGGGAATTGTTTGTGGACTTTTGAAAAAACTAGACTGTTTTGAGAATGTATGTAAGCAAAAAAAATTGTAACTGATCACTAGGCCGACACGGAATCTGTGCGCACAGATTTCCGCAGATTTTTAGCCCATCATTGAATCTGTTTATTTACTGGTGTAAATGTGTGTAAATTTATATTTATGCAGTTTTCAAATGAATTTCAGGTATAATATTGCCTAACATGAAAATATTCATATGTTTGATTTACAATACATGTCTTTTAGTAGATATTCTATGCGAGAGACTTGCTTTGTTTACCAAATAAAGTGGATCTAATTGGATTCGCATTGTAAACATTAGAAAAAAGTTATAAATGTATTTTTATTTTATATATTAAGGTTTTAGTTATGATACTCCCAAAATCATTGAGCATAAATCTGCAAATTTTTAACAGAATACTTAGCAGAAATAGCAAAAAATGTCCGCAGATTCCGTCTGGCCTTACTGATGACTAACCACTAACTGTAGTACAGGCCTATAAATAGGTCAAAGATGACAGGACACTAAGCAGTTCTGTTCCAAAACTGGTTTGCCACTAATCCACAGTTTTGTACCTATCCTATTTTCCTCTTTTCGAAATCCTAAATTCCTTTAGAAAATAATAGATTTCTCTTCCACTGGCTTGTATAATGTAAGTTTGTAAAGCTTCTCCAGGCAATAGACACCAGGCAATAATCTTCCAGGCAATAATTTTCTCTCCTAGACCCCCACACACAATTGGGTTCATTACTATAGTCTGGAGGATATACTCTCGCTTTACGGTCAGTATGTTTTTTTACATTTTTACATTCAGTATGTTTATGGTTTTGTTGTATGCTACTTTATACACAAGTAATGTTTGGCCTTATGAATATTTTCTGTTCCTTTATTGCATTGATGTTAACAGTGTGCCTGTTACTCCTCTCAGCAGATTATATTCACTGTAGAACTTTGTATTGAAGCTTAAGATTTAGAACAGCAGTGATTACATGCTCAGGGCTCAAGGCCACTGCTGCCTTGTCACTAATTTTTAATTTGCCTGCGACTATTTGTCAATTGCATGCATATATAGTCTTAAAATCAAGAAATAGTTTCAAGTGCTTTCGAGTATTTGAATGCTACCTTCTCTGTGAAGTCGTAAATGCCATATTGCTTTTTTGGTTCCTCTTATCTGATTAAATGTTGTGATCACGTTTTTTTTTTTTTTTTTCGTAACCTTGTAAAAACCAACAAAGCGAAGAGACGACAACATGACGGCAACATCAAATTATGAGGCTAAAAGAAAATGTCAGTTTTCTGATGTTTTGCCGTCATTTTAAAGTTGTTTTTTTGCAATAAAATGCCTGCACATTTTTTTTTTATTATTTTTAACACATTATTTAAAATATGTGGCTAAGAAATAGCAATTAACTTTTTTTTTCTGGTGGGGCCAGTGAAAAATTTTGGCAGGGCAAGTAAAAATCTGAACCACTGGTCCAATCGGGCCAGTAGAAAAAATCCTTAGTGTTGAACCCTGCATGCTGTATCCAAAAGTGTTATGTTATGAAATAAGGTTTTGCCATTTGATGCAAATGCTTTATTCTGACATGTGTTTATGGCGTTTTGAATGCAGTGCTACATTTTGAAGGAAATGTGAGGCATTTTGTGTGTGCAGTGTTGAGAATTGTGTGTAGAGTTTTGAAAAAAGCTGTCTCTGTTTTGAAAATGTGTGTAAGCAGTTGGGAAAAACTGTAACACTGTGTTTACTATATGTACGTATTTATGTTTTTATTCATTTATTAAGTTATATATGAAGTTATTATTGTCCTTTTTAATGCTTGACCAGATTTAAACATTCTCCTAAGTGACTAAATGTATATAACATTTCAGTCGATTGTGATATCACTCCATCCATACTTTTAATTATGCATTAAAGGCTAAAGAATATTATGCTGTGAATATATTCATGGCTCAAGGACAGACTTAAGCAAAATGCAGCAAATTCACAAAATAGCACAACCTTATTGCTTTTTTCAGACTTTTTTCCCTACATAATAAGGTCACTTATTTTCATTACATTTTCTCAAGTGCTAGAAGATCCCAGTAAGTGGAGTTAGCTCGCCAGATCAGTGATACACATCATATCCAGAGGTGTTCAAATACTCAGAAATCAATCTGAAGTACCTGTATACAGGCACCGAGTGAAGATTTTACTCAGTTAAAAGTAGAAGAATCATATGAAAAATATTCTTGAGAAAAGGTCAAATTAAGGCTTGAGTACTGTACTTGTATAAAAAGGTTAATAATATCAACAACAAAAAAAGTATGTTTATAGTTTTGAATCATCTTCTAATGTCAAGCAAATTGCATACACAATCACACACATGTATCATTCCTGTATTCTGATCAAACGAAATCAGGAAAGGTTTGCGAGCCGGAACTCAAACTTGGGACACCCGAAGTAAATATATATTGATGCACTGCTCACAAAGCTATTTACGCCAGCATATATAACTATAACCAAAATAGAAGAAAATAAAATGTAAAAAAAAATAATAATAATACTTTAAGTTTAAATAAAATTGTAAGCATTTTTTTCCCCTTGACAATTAAAACAGCCAAATAGTAGTTATTTTATACAAATGTATCATAATCAGTTTTATTGCCAAGTGTGCTTCACACACACAAGGAATTTGCTTTGGCTACAGAAGCTTCCAGTGTACATAAAGTGACAAGTGACAACACAGAATA